>VZUI01033236.1:0-34227 GCA_013401135.1 Cettia cetti
CTCCTCTCCTCTCCTCTCCTCTCCTCTCCTCTCCTCTCCTCTCCTCTCCTCTCCTCTCCTCTCCTCTCCTCTCATTCCATGCAGGAAGATCCATTTTTCTTTGCTGACATTTCTCAGCTGACACAGAATTTCTATGGGTTTTAGAGGCACTTGTGTGGCCAAATGATTGTTCCCTGAGCACAAAGTGAGTGCTTGACTCCACACACCTGATGTTTTCTTCCCAGTGACCTCGTGGCTTTTCAAATTCCTGCCAGGAATTGCATTTTATTCCAAAAGAAGAGGAACACCAGGGGGACTCTCAGCTGTGTTTTTCTATGGAGTAAGGATTCATGGATTACCTTTATAAAGGGGTAATATTGTGGCTCAGAGCTTGTCTGAATAAAATGTCTCAGCTCTTTTATCCAACCCAGGAGACAGAAAACAACAAATCCTCCAAGGACCCTTTTTGTGATGTTCTCCTAACTGTGACATCTTGCACAGAGCTTGGATTTCTCAAGATGACAGTCACAAATAATGATAATTTCTGTGCTTGGAGTGCTGATCTTCCAAGAGCAGATCAGAACAGGCTCTGGAAATACCAACCAAGAGCAGGGAGAAGAGCAGTAATTTATTCTCCATGTGGTCTTTGACCATGACAGCTGTGAAAGTCTGGAATATGAGCCACAAAGATGCACATATTTCAGATTTTTTTTTTTTTCCTTCAAAGAAGAAATAAGAAATAGAATAGAAATAAGGGTGGGAACTGACTTTTAGAAATTCAGGAGACCCTAGGCATGTGCTCCTTGAGAGTAGTATAAGCCCCTTAGGATACCAAGGCTGGCTGTCTGTCACAGCCCCACCAGGCTGTGACATCTTTGCACAGGGCTGGAACAGCAAAAACAACATTTCAGAAACCCATTTTACGATTCAAGGGCACCAACAGGATAAAAACCCTTCCTAGCTGCATTCCCCAAAGTTCTTAAGCTGTCCCTGCATGGTGGGTGATGGCGTTTTGTTTTAAACCCCTCATTTTGTGGGGAAAAGTCAGATATTTTGCTATTTTCTCTCCCTTCTTTTCCAGGATGTCTTTCCTGCTCTGCTGTGTGCGTCAAAGTCTGTCACCATCTCCCGGGTGTTTGTTTCTCTCTCAGATTTGGGTGGCATCCCCCAACACGGTGACAGCTGTCTTGATGCTAAAAACACCTCTTCCCTCGTGGCTTCTCTCCCTGGAGATTGGCAGCAGCCAGGAAAGATTAGGAACAACGTCTGGCTTGTTTTCAGCCCGGCTTTGTAAGGACAAGGCTCACCTGATCCTGGCTTTGTGCATGAGCAGGTAACGACACAGAGCTGCAGCTTTGGATTTGCTGCATGGAAGGAGTTTCTGGAGACCTTGTGGATTTCAGGAAACAGATTTTTTTTTGTGGGTGGAAAAGGTCCTGTTAAAGCTTCCACTGTGACTGAAGACACCTTTTAAGGATTCAGAATGTCCGTGAGGAAGGAGGACATCGAAGCTTGTTGATAATCAGCTCGTGGTGAGCCTGTTCCCAGGAATCCCCCTCTGGATCGAATGTTCCTCACTGGGAGCAGTGGCACATCCCTCTGCAAGCATCTCCCATCCCTGCTGGCTCCCAGCCACCCTCTGGAACCCTGCCACTGCCCAGGGCACAGTTTCGACTGGCAGATTTCCACCCACCCCCGGGATTTCGGGCAGGCAAAGCCTTCAGCCCCAGCCCGTGTTTGTGCCTCTTCCAGAGAACCCAGGGAGCAGCCAAGGAATGTGTGGAGCAGCAGGCCTCAAAGAAGGAGCAGGGTGTCTCCCAGTCATCCCAAACTCCTCACTCTACTCCTCTGGTGAGATTTTTGGGGGTATCCTGTGTAAGGCCAGGAGCTGGACTCGATGTTCCTTGTGGGTCCCTTCCAGCTCAGGATAATCTGTGATTCCATGATTTTAATCCAAAGGTACTGCAGGAGCAAGTGCACCAACACTGGAGCACCTTGACTTCACTCAGCCTGCTTTTCCAGGAAATCTTTTATATCTCCTTCCCTGATTACTGAGTGAAAGCCATTTCTTTTGCAAGATTGTGAAGGGATGGATGTCCCAGTCCCAACAAGACAGGAATAACTCTACTGCTTCTGGATGAGAAGTCCAGGGCAGGGCTGTGCATTAAAACAAGATTTGAACTGTGCCTCAGTACAGGGGTGACACTGCTGGTGTGACTGGGGAAACAAAAAATTGTCCTTGGAATGGGCAGGAAAGGCCTGAAGACATGGAAAACTTATTCACCCCTTGTATTTTACAGGATGAGAGGGAATGGCTTTCCACTGACAGAGGCAGGGATAAATGGGATATTGGGGAGAAATTCCTGGCTCTGAAGGTGGGGAGGCCCTGGCAGAGGTTTCCCAGAGAAGCTTTGGCTGCCCCATCCCTGGAAGTGTTCCAGGCAAGGTTGGACAGGGCTTTGCTCCACTGAAAAAATGAGGAAAAATGAGGAGAAATGAGGCTGAACCATTCCTGTTCCTCATTTTCTAGCATTGCTTCTCTCCTGGAAAATCGAAGTTCTGTCCCTGGGAACTGTGTCTTTCCTGCTGGGGTAGTGGAAGGTGTCCCATGGCAAGGGGTTGGAATTTGATGATTTTTACAGACCCGTCCCACCCAAACCATTCCATGATTCCATTAAGGGACCTGCTGGCCAAAGGCAGCCTGTAGGGCTTTTGTTCAGATTTTTGTCCTGGAGCAGGATTTTGGGACTCCAATCCATGGATTTGGTGCTTTGGCTTTCAGTTCCCTGTAACGGGTTGGACCTCATGGATTTCAGCAATTTCCCAAACCATGAGCAAATGCAAAATTGTTTCCCCCCAAGGCACAACATCCTCACCCACAATTTACTGAGCTTATTCAGAAACTTAAAGCTCATTCCTAAAAAATGTGTGTCTGGACCAAGCCTGGAGCCACCAACGTGTGACAATTCCCATCTGTCCAACGGGGGCTGAGGGATAAAAAGGATCAGGACCCAGAGCAGGGCACAGAAGGATTAAAACACATCCTGTGTGTTTTCCAACCTGATGGGAACATGCAGAGAGCAGCCCCAGGTCTGTGCTGGAGGTGGAGCCCACCCAGACCATCTGCCCATCCTTTTACAACACTCTGAGCATCTCTCTCCCATCCAAGTGACCCAAAATGACTTTTCTAAATTAAGATCCCAACCACGAGGCTGTGCTCGACTTCCTTCCCCCTCAACACATCTGCTGCTGACACTGAAAGGTTCTTTTCACCTCATTTTTAGGCTTTGTTTTCAGGCCTGGGGCTGTACAGAATAAAGAGGGGAAGAGGCTTCTGTGTTGCTCTGGAATTAGGGATGTGAGAGTCAAGCAGGAGAAAAATGAAGATATCCAAGAGAGGATGTGCTGCCGTGTCAGAGGCAGATGCTCCAAGCCCTCCAAACCCTAATATGGAAAAATAGCTCTATTTTAAGACCGGAAAAAAGTGCACATGATAGGTTTGAGATGAGAAATAATTCGTGAATGATATTGAAAATGATATCACTGCTGCTGTACTTCAGTGCTGCCAGGCTCATTCCATAATTAATAACTCCTTCAGATGGAGTGACTTTCCTTTGAGGGTGCAGAATTAAACATTTAAATCCCTCTCTGTAAATACAAGGCTGTGGCAGAGCTCTCCAGAAGCCTCGCAGCAACACCCTAATGTATATTTATATTCTAGATAAGTATTTTTAGCAAGAACTACAAGTCCTCTCTGTATTTGATGACATCAGAGCTCTATTTTACATGCAATGTCCCGACTGCAAAAAATATCCCCTTCTTTTTTCCTGCTCTTGGAATATTGCAATAATTTCTGCCCTTGTCTCATCTCTCTTTCACATCTGTGTGTTCCGAGAGGGCTCTGTGGGGCTTTTTTCCTCTCTCTCACTCCCAAAGATGATAAAATAAATAATTTTTTTTTTAAAACCAAGCAGCCAAGCAGTTCCTGGTGTTTCCCACCTCTGCAATCGAGGCACGCTGGGATAACAACCACCACTCATGGCCTGACCGGCATCCTGCTGTGGAAAGCAACTGGACATTATCCCTGCTGGAAAACCCAGTCCTTTAAATATTAATCCTGCTGTTCCCATGATGCTTCTCTGGGAATCCTGCTCAGGGCAAACCAGGATTGAACCTGGCTCCTCCTTCAGTTTAAATCCAAGCTGAGTGTTGTGTCTTTCCAAAGGAGGAATTTTCTTTTGGAATGCCCACTCCACCTTCCAGAGTCATGGAGCTCACAAGTAAAGGCTACTCCAGGCTCATAAATAGATCTGATTTTTGGCTGGAGATGGGACTCAGCAGGGTATCCCAGCTGGAATATTCTCACAGATGAGGCTCTCTTGTTCTTTAGTCTTTAATTTCCAGGTGAAGAAAGCACTTCTGGTTTGTAACTGGAAACAGGAGGTGCTGATCAGGAAAAAATTCCTCCCAGTGAGGGTGGTGGGGCCCTGCCACAGTTTGCCCAGAGAAGCTGTGGCTGCCTCATCCCTGGAGGTGTCCAAGGCCAGCTTGGACAGGGCTTGGATCAGCCTGGGATAGTGGAAGGTGTCCCTGCCCAAGACAGGGGTTGGAATTTGATGATCTTGAAGCTCCCTCCCCACCCAAACCATCCCACGACTCTGCGTACCTCTAGTGCTGCCCCACATTTGCAGAAGGGCTGGAAGGCGATGGAAAAAGGCAAATTTTTGGGGCCAGATCAAGCATAAGGCACCGAGGAATGCCCTCAAATCTGGAGATAAAATCTCTGGATGTGCTGGGAAGAACAAGCCCTCAGAAAAATCCTTCAGCAGAGCAGCATCAGCGCTGGATCCCGCTGGCTGTGAAGCCTCACCCGGCAGGGCTGAGAGGTTGCAGGTCTTTTTCTGGCCCTTTGGAGACACATTTTCCTCTGTTCTATTTTCTCCAGCCTATATTTAAACTTCTCCCTCCCCGTGTCTGCTTGACCCAGTGACGCAAAATTCCGGCCAGGCCTTTGAATCTCCTGCATTTCCTGGGGCAGTGGCACTCACTGGGTTTATCTCCTAAGGAGCAAAGGGAGGGATAAATAACAGCAATAACCCAAGAAACAGCAAATTCGATTTTTTTTTAAGTGCTCCCAGCGATGCCTGTTCAGCCTTGTGGCTGCCACAGTGTGAACAGGTAACTTGTAATGCAAAAAAAAAAAAAGCCATTTTGTACCCCTGTGTGAAGGGTTTGTCACCTCTCCTAATCAAGGAACGTATTAGAGGTGCTTTGAAGATTAAAAAAAATCTGCTTTTGAGTTTGTTTTGGCTCCGGTAGAAACCCGTGGGTCACGTTGGCAGGTGAGTCCCGGGTGACAGGAGGGTGGGAGGGGCAGGACGCTGACAGCAGCACTGGTGACACCAGGGGACAGTCCCCACGTGGAGCATCCTTGCAGCACAGCATGGGCACTGCCAGCCTCCTCCTGGCCTCGGTGCTGAGCTCAGGCATTTCTCTTTTGCTCCAGTTCTCCCAAAAGAGCCTCCTGCCCTACTGGACTGTATTTCACCCTTCTCCCCCTCCTTTTCCAGCAGGGATAGCCTGAAACCTGGCTCTTCCAAGGAGGAATTTTGCACTCCCTGTGTGTGGTTTTCCCCCCTGTCTGGCACAGGGCAGTTTGGGAGCTGAAAAAAAAAGCCAGAACCCCCCTCCCTGCACCCTGTGCTGCCCCACACTCCTTTTCCACGGGAATATCGAGCACAAAAGAAAGATGCTGCAGGCTGAAAACCAGAGAATCCAACTTTATTTACGAAGTTCTCACCCAGAAGGGAACCCTCACCCTCCCAGTCCCTCTGTATCCAGGCCCTGCCCCATCCACACGTGGAAAGCAGAGGCCAGGATCCTGCAGAAAATGTGGAAAGGCTGCTGGAAGCCAGGATAAAAAACAAGGAATGTGATCTGAGGACGGCAGGGATGGAGCTTTGCTTCTGGCCTGACACATCTGACTGGTTTTGAAGCAGGGAAGAACAGAACAGACGAGTGGGAAGCAGGGGCTGGTGCTCAGAGTCTGCAAGGGTGGGTGGAATACTGGGATTTGAGTAACTTCCAATTATTATCCTCTCCATGGCATTTCCTCCCTGTAGACCTCAGCATTGCCAGGGGGGTTTCAGGGAAGCTGTCAGTGTTTTAGTGGAGCTCTGAGGGTTTCACCTCCAGGAAAAAGGGCTCATCATCCTCCTGAGCTCACAGGGACCTCTGCCAAGGAATGCAAAATCATCAGAGTGCTGAGACAGACCTTGAGAAACAATTCCCTCTGTGCAAGGAGGAAACAGAGCCCCCTGCTTTGGCTTCTTGTGGAAAGAGAGTGGAAAAAGGAAAAAAAAAAGGAGGAAAAATGGACTTTGCCACAGGGGAGGTTGCAGGGATGCCGTGAACATGCAAGGATGGTGCATGGGGTGTATCCATGCTCTACTTGCTTTCTGATTATCTGGATGATTCCTGGGAACAGGGACAGAGGGAATGGCAAATTTCCTGCATCTCTGTGAGCTGGGCACACCTGGCTCATTCATATCTGCTTCCACTCCAGCTGCTTTCACAGCAGACAGGGCATCAGAATCAATCCCACATCTGCTCCTAGCAATCCCAGCTGGGATCCCAGCACTTTTAACTGATTTTTTTTTCCAGAGCTGAGGGTCTGGGATAATCATTATTTTTCCTATCCTGCAGTTTCTGATCTGAAGGGATGAAGGGAGGGAAGAATAAGAGAAGAATTTGCTTGGAATAGTCTTTAAAACATCTGGAAAGGGAAATCTGAGAGCTCCAACTGAGCAACCTGAGCTCAGGCAGAAGCTGAGGGTGGGGGGACGTGTTTGTCTGGTCAAACTTGGAAATTTGGGTTGCAGGTCTGGCCTACCCCAGTCTGTCAGTCCAGGGGGTGTTCTGAGCTTTCCAGAAATCCATCCCATTCCCATGTGGGCTCATTCCTTAGCTTATCCTTGGAATTAAGCACCGGCTCTCTGCAGTTGCCACCCACACCCTGATGGGCAGGGAGTGACTGGGCCCAGATCCATCTGCTCCTCTCAACCAGGATGTGGCACAGGCTGCCCAGAGAAGCTGAAGCTGTGGCTGCACCATTCCTGGAAGTGTTCCAGGCCAGGTTGGATGGGGCTTGGAGCAACCTGGGATAGTGGAAGGTGTCCCTGCCCATGGCAGGAGCTGGATGATCTTCCAGGTTCCTTCCAACCCAAACCATTCTCTGTGGGTTCTGGGGACCAGAAGCAGCTGAAGGTGAGGAACATCTGCTTAAACAGCTGGAATCTGGAGATTTGAGGGGTTAAAGTCCAGGAGCCCAAACTCTTGGCTTGAATCCAGCGTTGAAGATGAGGTGAAGCCACACGTCAGCGAAGAAGGACATTCCCAAAGCATCTAAGAGTTCATGAGGCAGCTTGGCAGGGAGAGTGGTGGGCTTTCAGCTGGAGCTGGGACACCTGTGACCTCACAGGGAGCACTGGAGGACGGTGCCAGTCACCATGGCCACCAGAGCCAGCGCTGCAGAGCTGCTCCTCGCCCCGCCGCTGTTCTTGGTGTCATCCGTGCACAGGTCGGTGTAGCAGCAGGATTTGGGCTTGGATGCCCCTATCCCGTTGTAGGAGAGGCATTCCTCCTCACAGGCCCTGGTCACGGTGATGTTGCCAAAAAAGGGATAACCTGGGAGAGGCAGATTGGAGAGGAGGAGGAGGTGAGAGAGGGGAAAAAGCAGTGAAGGGAAAGGGGATTGAGAAACGCGGGCAGAGGAGGTGTTGGGCATCCCTAATCCATGGGTGCCCCTAATCCAGCCTGGTTTTTGTGGGAACAGGTCTGCCAGTTCTCTCTGCTGACTCTTCCTCACCCTCCTGCTCCTTCCAAAATCATTCCAGCATGGACACAATTCCCTGTAGATATTTGCACAGGCTATAAATTCAGGGTTCCTAGAGATACCAGGGGAGAAAGGCAACACAGAGGGAACAAGTGCTGTGAGTCCTGACACTTCACTGTGAGGCTCCAAATCTGATGGATTTCTCTCCTTCCCTCTAGAAAGTGGGACAATTTGACCTGGGTTTTTATAGGGACATTAAAGGATAATCCAAGCTGGGACTGGGATGGGGAGAGGGAAATGTGGCCAGCAGATTGAGGGAGGTGGTTCTCCCTCTCTGTTCCAGTGAGGCCCCACCTGAAGAGCCTCCAGCTCTGGGGTCCTGACAGGACAAAGACAGGGAATTGTTGGAGCAGGTCCAGAGGAGGCCACGGAGATGCTCCAAGGGATGGAGCCCCTCTGCTCTGGAGCCAGGCTGGGAGAGCTGGGAATGTCCAGCCTGGAGGAGAGAAGGCTCAGGGAAACCTCAGAGCCCCTTGCAGTGCCTGAAGGGGCTCCAGGAGAGCTGGAGAGGAACTTTGGACAAGGGATGGAGGGACAGGACAAGGAGGAATGGCTTCCCACTGCCAGAGGGAGGGGTTATGTGGGAAAAACCCTTTTTCTCACCCAGAGATGGGGCAACTGAGAGACATTCTAAAAAACTTTTATTCTTTTTTTAGTCTCATGAGAAGCCTGAGATGGGACAGATGTTTCAATTCACGCCATCAAAATCAGAAGACAAACTATTTCCTAATTACAATACTTTATAAGCATTTTTTGACTTTTCAGCTTTTGCCACACAATGCTGCTAATACTTCTAAACCAATCATATGTTAAAATACCCCATGTGGGTCTTGCTTTCATAGTTCTATTTCTCCAAAATATCTAGTGCATTTGCAAGGTCACCATTTGAAACTTGTTTCTAGTTCAATTTCTCTCTCAACAATGTCTGTCCTGTTCCATGACATTTCCAAGTCAGCATTTTTTATCTCAAAGTTTGCATACAGAAACAAAAGGCTCTCTGAGCCTCCTGCCAGGCTTTAAAAATTCTCTGCAAATCCATTTCCCCCTGGGTTAGATGGGAAATTGGGAAGGAATTCTTCCCTGTGCTGGTGGAGAGGCCCTGGCACAGGTGTCCCAGAGAAGCTTTGGCTTTCCCATCCCTGGATATGTCCAAGACCAGGTTGGGCAGGGTTTGGAGCAACCTGGTCTAGTGGAATGTGGGCGTTTGGAGTTCAGTGATCTCCCTCCCAGCCCAACCCACCCTGGAATTCTCAGATTTGTCCCCGGGACCCCTCAGGTGGGGCTCACCTGTGTCCAGGGAGTGCAGCGTGGTGGTGCACACGGTGGCTCTCGGGGGGCACACCACGGCCGTCCTGCAGTTGGCAACGTCTGTGGGCTCCTTGCACGTGTAACATCGCAGGGACTGGGCTGCAGAGGGGACAGCAGGGCTCTGAGGTGACACAGCAGAGGAAGACAGACCCAAATCTGCAGCTTTCTGACCCAAATGCAGCGGCGCCCAAAATTAAGCGTGTCCGGAGGGAACGGCAAAGCTTGGATGTGCCAGGAGGGAAAAGACCAAACCCCAGGACTGCAGGACAAGGGTGGTGGAGTTCCAGGAGCCTGAGCATGACTTTGGAGGCTCAGCAGCCCAAAAAGAGGGATTTAGAGGGACCTGTTCCTTGAGGAGCTTTGGTAGGTCTGAGCATCCTCTGTAGGAATTCAGCCTGGAGGAGAGGAGGCTGAGGGGAGACTTTTTAGGGATTTACAACTTCCTCAAGAGGGGAAGTGGAGGGGCAGCACTGATCTCTCTGGAGCAGTGACAGAATCCAAGGGAATGGCCTGAAACTGTGTCAGGAGAGGTTTAGGTTGGATATCAGGAGAAGGTTCTTCCCCCAGAGAGATAGAGGCACTCTTAGAGTTCAAGGCACTCCCCTGACTGCCCTAGAAAGTTTGAAATCCTGGCAGATTCCCTACACAGAGCTCAAAAAAACAGTCTTTGATCTCCATCCATGAAAAAAACTTTCAGCTTACAACAAGAGTTACAAGCCACAAAAGTATAATAAAAAATAATAGTTTATAATAGTAGTTAAGTAATCATGAAGTGCAAATATAGAATATTGAAGTTTTTAAACTAAAGTAAAAAAAACAACATAGAAGATCAGAGTGTAATCCTTGTCCTTTTTGTCCTTCTTGTCATCCATTTTCTATTGAGGTAGTAGAACTTTTAAATTAAGTTAGAGTAGAAGTGAACTGTCTAACATAAGTGATAAATATTAGTAATTAATTGTAAATATAAAACATGTATCATTTAGTATAAAAATTAAGCACCGCCTTAACAGCGAACAGTCAGCTCCTGACCCTGCTACAGCAAAAACCTTAGCAAAGCAAAAATAAAATGTAACAAATAGAAAAAAAAATAAACAACCTTAAAAATGCAGCTGACAAATTCCTAACCTTTTCTTCTAACATAGAGCTTAAGAAAAAAAACTTTTTATCTAAAATCTCAGAATCTGCCAACAACAAAATCCAAGAAGGCACTGGAACAGGATCCCCAGGGAATGGTGACAGCATGAAGAGCTCAGGAAATGTTTGGACAAGGATTGTTGGGATGTCCTGTGCAGGGCAAGGGGTTGGAGATGGGTAATCCTTGTGGGTCACTTCCAAATCAGGATATTCCATGGCTGTAAAAGCCAGCTCCTTCTCCTGAGAGCAGCATTTCCCAGCCGTGACAGCAGCAGTTCCCCCATCCCTCCCCTCACAGCAACAGCTCCTTCCTGCTTTAAGGGAAATTCTGCAGGAATCAGTAACTGAGAGCAGGGTTTGAATTCCAGAGCTGTATCAGAGATCCTGAGGGCAGAAGTGTGGCCTCAAAACCGCTCTCATCAGGGGCTACTGCTGCTTTTCAAAGAGGCGATTTACAAACCCTTGCTGGCTGCCACCTGAGGGAGGGACATCTCTAAATATGCAAATCTTGGTCACTGCAGCTGTCAAAAGCCTCAGCGTGAGCGCTGGCCGTCCACAGCCAGCAGACAGCAGAGTGTGGATTTTCCAAAGTCCTGCTGGTGTGGCTTGACGACAAAAACCAGCCTGGTTTGAGATTTTTCTCTCCTACCCTCCTTCCACCCGCTGAAAAACAACCTGAAAGCGCCCAGTGCCATCTATTGGTAAAAATCCACACTGTGTTTTTGTTCCCCGTCTGCTGTCAGAGGAACCTCTGGGGCTTTGTGATAAGCATAAATATTTTTGAAGGCATTTGTTTGAACACCTGACTTCAGAAGGAATTTTTAAGGCATCTGCTCCTCGCAGAAGCTCCTTTGGAAAATTCGGCTGTGGGGTAGAGCCTACACAGCGCAGAACTTCTCTTTGTCTCTCTGCAGAAGTAAAAAAGGATTTTTTTCCATGGGAATATTTCAGTGTTCTTGTGGCTATACTCCCTGTAAACAGCAGTGGTGGAGCCATCCCTGTTTATCCCAGGTCAGAACCTCACTAGATTTCTTCCCAACGATCCATGAGAGGCTGTTTTTATATTTTAACAGAGGTAACACATCATCAACAATCATTTGGAGCAGTTCTGGCTCCAGGCACTCGAGAAACTGCCCTGCAACCCTTGGGGTGAGGTGGTTTCCATTTACAAACCTCAACATTTTCATGGATGAGCTGGGAAATGCCTTGGGGGAATTAATCCCAGTTAAAAGCAGGTTTAAGGAAAACCTCAACCCCCTCATCTTCCACTGACTCTGGGTGGGATGTTTAGAGGACTTGGGTTTTATGGGGAGGTAGCATGGAAGAGGAAAGCCCAAATCCTTAAGGACTGGGACAGGAGAACTGAACAGGGACAGCTCTGAGCTCTGCCTCCTGATCTGAGCCAATAATTCCCAGTTCCTCACTGTCCAACAGGACCTTCTATTCCTTGCTATCAAACCTCGGGAATACAAACAGGCACAGATGTGTCACAGATGTGTCACAGACACAACTCTCAGCCATGACAGGGGTGCCTAGACAAGCTGTCTTCCCTCTGGATCATCCCAAAAAGTCGATTTCTGCCTGGTTTCAACTATAAAGCACACGGGGTTGATAACTCTGTTTCCATAAAATTCCTTAAGAATTTTGGGTGGTTGGTTTGGGTGGTTTCGCAGAAATTCCATTAAATCCAAGACAGGACTGCAGATGGAGATTTTTGATCCCTGCCCAGGCTGCCTTTCCTTTGAGATCTTCCAGGGTCCCAAGGAAACAGCCTGAGGATCTCTGGGGCCTGTGGGCTGTAGGTTCAGCCCCTCTGGGCTGGTGTCATCCCTGGAATGCCTGTTCCAGGCAGGGATGTGGCTGCAGTTGGTCACATCTGCACAGAGGAGGGACACAGTGATGGCCAAACACTGCTGCCAGCTTGCCCAAGATCCAGGGGAATTTCCTATTTCCACCTCTCTCCTGAAATAAGGGGAAATCCTGGAGCTGGAGCTTTAATAACTTTCAAAAATCCTTGGAGTTATTTCTCATACTCCCACCCTTACCTATACTGAAGTTTCACCTTCTGGCTTTCAGCACTTCCAGCAGCCAGCTGGGAAATTTTAGGGATGTCAGGAGCTCAGGATGAACATATCCCACCCCATTCCTGAAGGGACAGGACGCCCAGCCTGCTCCTGCCCTGTGCCTTGTGGTTGTCCCCTCCATCCCTGGGCATGGGTGACAGGTATCCAAAGGACGTGCATTGCTCCCTTGAAGTCAGGCATCACAGCTCTTCCCACCAGGAATGCATCTCCCCTTTCCCATTTCACCCTCTCCTTTGAACTTCTTCAACACAAAAAGCATAATTTCCCATACCTGGGGGTTACCAGGTCCTTCCCCTCTCCCCCCTCCCAGGAATTTCCCCAGTAGGGGGGCCCCGGAGTTTTGGGAATGAGGAGCTCTTACCCAACTCCACGAATGCCAGGCCCAGCAGGAATCCCACCAGGAGTTTCTTCATGCTGAGAGCAGATCCAGGCAGCCAGGACAGGTCCAGAGAGCTGCTCCCAGGGAGCTTTATATGTTTTCCCACCCTCCACCACCCGTTGTTGATCCTGTGGGCGGATTCCCTTGGGGTGATCAGGGGAGAGCCCAGCTCCAGTCTGGATTGGGATTTGCAGAGGAACGAGTTCTCTGACGAGGTGACATCACCACAACGAGCAGACTCCTGCCATACCTCGGCTCTTCCCCAGGTTTATGTCCTGGGGCTGGTCCCATGGAAAAGGAAAAACACGGCTGGCACTGTAAGGTGTGGCCCCGTGCCAGGGCTGGGATGGGGAATGTGACAAGGTTTGTTTGTTCTCTCCTTCCAGCCTGGCTCCACCAGCTCAGAGCTGGCTTGTGCCACACGTGTTGCACTGGCCAACAACTGTCAAGGGGCAAGTGGCAGCAGGCTGGGCTTCCACGTGCTTTGGAGAAATGATTCCATGGGCTGGCAGGGCTGGGCTTGCTCAAAGATCTCTGGTTTTCCCAAATCCAGTTCAAAATCAAACCTGGCTTCTGGATTCCTTGATTATTAACTGAGCTGCTGGGCATGGGAAGCACTTGGAGGCCAGTGGGATATGGTGCTTCCAAGTCTGGAATTGGGATAAGTCACGTGGTCTCAGGTCCTGGGTCATGCTGGCAAAGCAGGACACTCACCCTTCCTTTGGAAAGCTGACAATTATTTACCAAATTTTATCCTGAAGCTGGGAAATAAACCCAACGTGGAGCAATTATTCAATTTTTCCACTCCAGCACCTTCCTGATAACAAATTTCACTTTATCCACATCAAGGCAACCCTTTCAAATGTCATAATTTATTTTGCATCTTATCTAATATTTGATTAGATAATATGTCTTCAAATACTTGGAGCTAGGGAGGAGAAATTATTTACTTCTCCCTTTGGATTGAGCTGCCGGTATTTTTATATTTCACAGGAAAAGCTGATAGACTTTTTGTTGGATTTGTTGTGATCCAAATTGGACAACCCCAGTGTTGTGCAATTTCCCATAAAACATCTGAATAAGCCAAAGAGGCAAAGTTTGTGAAATACTGGAGCACTTGGAGGTTTTAGGGATGGAGATGAGGTGAGTGAAGGTGCTTTAATGAGGTGCTTTGCCCGTCACAGACTTGTTATGACAACACATGTGGGAATATTGCTGCCAGTCCCAGCAACCTCTCCTTCTTCCCAGATGGTTCCCAGTAACCTGAGAAGCGTTGCTAATGAAAATTTCTACTCCACAGCCACGGATGACACAGAGCTGACGGAGCTGTGGGAAAGGGAGAGAAAGATCTACACCCTAATGCTCCTCTATGAGAGTGAAAAAGATAATTTATTTTATCTTCCTGTGCTCTCTGAGTTCAGGTACTAAAAAAAAACTGGATAAAACATAAATTTCTGGGCACACAGGTAAAAAAAATCCACTTGGTGAGAGCCACCAGACCTGGGTTCCATCCAGATCCATGCTCGGAACTGGGCAGCTCAAGGCACATTTGAGCAATATCCTAATTAGCAGCCGTGAAACTGGAAAAGATCCAGTGATTTCAGCATTCCAGGTGGTTGTGCCTCAATGGGAAAGCACAGCAAGGCTGCCTGGTGGATTGTGGAGTGGAAATGTCCACGGAGACATCTTCTCATGATGGTCTTTTCATGACCTGAAAGTCGTTCCGTGCAGAGAAATCTTTGGGATAAATCTGTGTGGTTGAAGGAATAGGTGTATAAATACAAATACTTAACCACTGTTTAACTCTGTCTTGAAGGCTTGGAAAGGTTGGAGATCTTTCCACTGGCAAAACACCAGAGCTCCTGCAGAGGGGCTGAGTGTGCAGCAGTGCCAGACTGCAGGGAAAGAGAATTTGGGAGTGTCCCAGTAAAATTGTGGAGGCAAGGAAAGACCTTTAAGGTCTGTTACCTTTAAGGTATTCCTTGATCTAAAGATAATCAGGAGCCTACAGAGAGATGGAGCCCTGGAAACAAACCCAAAACCCAACTCAAACAGCCACAGGTGGGGTCCAGGTGTGTTTTGGGGTGGGGGGGGGAGGCTGAATTTGGAAGTTGCAACACCTTTCTGGCTTCCCAGGAGGAATTCCACTGCCACTGTCAAGAAAAAAATGCGTTCCTAATGGAAAAAATAAAAACAAACCAAAAAACCACAATAATGAAGAGAGTGGTACAACAGGATTCACACCAAAAGATGACACTGAAAAACACTGGCTCCTTTTACCTTGGCAAAATTAGGACAAGCCTAAGTTAAATGAGACTGGAAATTGAGGTTGGATCTTAAACACTAAAATAATTGGGATTATTTCTGTAAGCAAAGGCAGGGAAGAAACCTGACCTGCTTTAAACCTGATAAATATGTGGAAGCTGTGGTTTGACAGAGCAGTTAGGTAAGGCTTAGACAGCTTGTAGGACTCAGGAGGCCCTAAAAATTCCCTTCTGTCTCTGTCAGGGGTGGAATAATCCCTGGGAAAGGTCTTGAGCACTGACTGACAGGCGCCAGAAGGGACTTTGGTTGAAATGTCACTACAGGTCTGGAGAGCTGAGAATATCAACGAGGCGTGGGGTGTTAGGGAGAGAGGTTTGTGTGCCAAAAGCCTTCAGGAATTCTCAGTGGGATCAATCCAAACCTTCTCCCAGCCTGTCCTGTCCTAATTTATAAGATGATATAGGGAGACATAATCTGTCTCTGCTTATCACAAATACCAGGGAAGGCAGATGACAGAAATTCAGTGTTTACAGGTAAGGTGAAGTGCTTCAGCTGCTCTAACTTCCCTTAGAGTCAATTCTTGTTTGAATAATAAAACCCCACATTTTTATGAGATGTTCTGTGGCAGGGAGTGAGCACCAAGCTTTGCTCAGGTGTTCCAGTTGTTGATTATCATCCACATGTGAAATTGGTCCTGTGTAAAATATTTCTACTCTGATTTATAGAGTCCCTACAGCCAGTGGCTCTTGTTGCACCTCTTTACTAAATTCAGTTTCTCACTGTGGTGATTTTCCTCTTCTCCATAGAATTGTATTTTGTCTGGGATAGACTTTGGTTGGCTCTCTGGCTCTTTCTCTGGAAAGTCTGTTCTCCAAAGCTTTAATCCTGATGGTCCTTCCCTGAACTCCCTCTGTTTCACCACCTTCTCTCCTAGATTGTCCAGCCCACATCTGGACATTTTCTTGAGCCACTCCATAGAATCCCAGAATGTTTTGGGTTGGAAGTGTCCTTCAAGATCACCCACGGGCCATGGGCAGGGACACTTCCACTATCCCAGGTTGCTTCAAACCATGTCCAGCCTGGCCTTGGACACTCCCAGGGATGGGGCAGCCACAGCTTTACTGGGAAACCTGTGCCAGGGCCTCTCCACCCTCCCAGGGAAGAATTTTTTCCCAATATCCCAAAAAACCCACTCTCTCTCAGCTTGAAGCCGTTCTCCCTTGTCCTGACACTCCATGCCCTTGACCAAAATCCCTCTCCAGCTCTCCTGGAGCCCCTCTTCAGCTACGGAGAGCTGACAATGAGGTCACCCCAGAGTTTTCTCCTCTGTAATCCCAGGAATACACAGAACAGATCCATCTGCTGGGATGCAAGCACCAACCAACCCCATCTGACACCATGGTCGTGTCGTGGCAACCATGGCATCAATCTACATGACATCAAAGTCTTTCCTGAGAGCTGATTTGCAGGATGGAGTCTGCTCCATTTTCCAGATGTCAGATTCCCGAGCATCCTGCTGACAACTGCTTGGCAGGAAAGTACAGACACTCCTGATCATTACACTGAGTCACATGGATTCAGTTCCTGTGATTCCAGAGGGGCAGAACTTCTGCCAGGGGACTTTTTTGGATGCTCCACCATCTTCAGGTGTGACTCAGTAGTGGGGAAACTGTCTGCCAGTGGCCGTGGCTGCAGCGATGTTTGATGATCCAGTGGAAGTTCCACCTCTCGTGGGTGTGTGTCAACAACAAGACTTTGGGCTTGCTGGGGTGGAGTTGGTCTCCACCCTCCTGATGAAACTCTGCCACTGGGCACGAAGGAATTCAGGTTTCGTTGGGCTGGAAAAGTGTGAAAGTGTGAGCACCCTTCTCCAAGGAGCTCTTTAGGTCTGTCTTCCAGGGGATGTTCCACATTAAATGTTTCTCCTTCACGGGGAGTATCCAAAAAAATCCAGATTCACTGCTCTGATTTGGTCTCTAAACCTCCTACCTGTTTTTTTCGGTGTCTGAGCTTCATTTCTCTGCTTTGCACCCCCTGCCTGAATGATGTGAGGTGAGAAGTTGAACCTCTCCAGCACAATAAAGGGGAATAGCGTGACAAGGAAGCCAATTCCCAATTTGTATCTCCCAAATTTTGGCTGATGATCACTAATCCCAAGCCTAAAAAGTGGGTGCTCCTAAGGATGGGAGGAAAGATTGCAGACTAGCTGGATTTTTACAAAAAGATGTAAAGATGTTTACAAAAAGATGAGCTGTGCTGGGGGATCTGAGAGAAAAAAGGGAGGATATGGTCATGGGAAGATTGGAATCACTGAGTCATGGAATAGTTTGGGTTGGAAAGGAACCCTAAATCTCCTCTCATCCAACCTCCCAGCCATGGGTAGGGACACCTCCCACTAGACCAGGTTGCTCATGTTTCCTTCCAGCCAGAGGAGTGAGAACAATTCCTTCAGGCATCACCTGTGTTTGGGAATGTAGGTCCCTCAAGCCTTTTCTGAAAACAGCAGAAATGTCCAAGATGTGATTCTGGATTGGATCCCAGAGGGATAAATATCCACAATTCAGGCATTTCAGGCTTCCTTTCAGGTGTATCAGTCCTACTGATACTCAGTCTATGGACTGAGAGATGTCTAGCTAGTGTAAAGTGATCCCTGATTGTGTTATGTCCTGATTTGTTCCAGGGAATGCCCAGGGACACTCTGAGGGCCAAGGATGTTTCCAGAAAGGTTGTTCTGGTTGGAGGGATGAGAAATTCAGGCACGAGCTGTGACAGTTGTGATCAGGATCAGAAAATGGATCCTGATCCCTTTTGAAGACCAGCACTGTCACAACCTGGATGTGTCCTCAGATGCAAACCCCTTGTGTCCCTTATTCCAGTGTGATTCCCTTTTCCATTCCAGTTGCTGCCAACCCTACATGAAAGCCCACGTGACCCGTAAATCCACACTCCATCATGTAGGGAGCCCGTTACCATGCGATTTTCCAGCTGAAGTTTGGATGATTTGTAATAATGGGATTGTTAAAGGCTGGAAAAGACCTCTGAGATCACCAAATCCAGCCACTACCACATTCACCATTAAACCACGTGGTTTATTTAAATTGCCAGATCCACGTGTTTTTTTGAACACTTCCAGGCATGGTGACTCCACCACTTCCCTTTTCTGAGTCTTGAACACTAAAAAAACCAAGGCTGAACAGTGCTGGGAATATTCCTGGAGGCTGCTGTTGGCTGGGAGTCTCCAGGATTTTTCTGCTCACTTTGATCAGCTGATGGCACTGTTGATCTCTTATCAACATTCTGCAGTACAGGGTCAACATGCAGAGACTGGCCAGTTACAGAGCTACTTCCTTCCCTTTATCAGGAAGATTTTCCCTCTTTATCAGCTTTGGTTGTGCAGAGAAAGGAAACAGAGTCCTGCTATGAACTTGCCACTTGTCAAACTCAGGGACTGCTACCGAGTCTGTGACTGAGAACTGCCTGACATCACTTTGTCAACCTCCAGCATCATCAGCAGTGCCTTTGACTGACAGGTTGGCAGCAAAGTCTGTCACCAGATGCAGAGCTGGATGAGTCAATCTAAATAAGTAACCCCTGCTAAGTAATAAAATTAGCCTGTGCTGGATGTTGCCATGGAGATCCAGCACAATAAAGGGGAATAGCGTGACAAGGAAGCCAATTCCCATCGTTGGGGTCTGTGTGGTCAAGGCATGAAGTTGTGGGAGCACCAATTAGCAGAAAATGCAGCAGAAACAACCTTTGAAAACTTGCAGAGTTGCAGACAGATTGAAGCAGGACAAAAAAAAACGGAGTGGGAGTCACCTGGCCTAAGGAGAGCCTTTCTTCTCTAGCATAGGAGGCTCTGGGGTGACTCATTGGAGCTGTTTCTTTTTCCAGTCAGGCAGAAAAATCCAAATTTCATCAGACAAAAGCTTCATCAAAAAGGGGATGGCACTGGGGATTACCTGCTTCCCTTCACTGGCTTTAAAAGGAACCCAGCAAGGGTGGAGATGGGGTCACCTGCAGGCCTCTCCTTAGGAAATGTGGGTGTTTTGTCATGGAATTATGGAGTGGATTGTGTTGGAAGGGACCTTGAAAACATCTTGTTCCAACTCCTGCCACAGACACGGACACCTTCCACTGTCCCAGGTTGCTCCAAGCCCTATCCAGCCTGGCCTTGGACACTTCCAGGGATCCAGGGGCAGCTGCAGCTTCTCCGAGAATTCCAGTCCAAGGCCTCACCACCCTCACAAGGAAGAATTTGCTCCCAATATCCCATCTATCCCTGTCCTCTGGAAGTGGGAAGATTCCCATTGTCCTGTCACTACATTCCCTTTTCCAAAGTCCCTCTCCAGCTCTCCTGGAGCCCCTTCAGCCACTGCAAGGGGCTCTGAACTCTCCCTGGAGGCTTTTCTTCTCCAGGCTGGACATTCCCAGCTCTCCCAGCCTGGCTCCAGAGCAGAGGGACTCCAGCCCTTGGAGCATCCCTGTGCCCTCCTCTGGGCTCACTCCAGCAGCTCCATGTCCTTCTGCCGTTTCTCCAGAGGTGGATGCAGTGCTCCAAGCTGGATCCCACCAGAGTGGAGCAGGGGGGCAGAATCCCCCCCTCACCTTCTGCCTGCACCGTGGGGACAGAGGCCAGGACACAGGGGAGCCTCAGGACTGCCTTTCCCTGGCAGAACAACAACCCTCAGGCACACACTGGGATTCTTGGAATGTCCTGTGCAGGGCCAGGAGCTGTGACGTTTGTAGGTCCCTTCCTGCTCTGGGCTTTCCTTGAATTTTCCCAATCCACCCCAGTAGGACCAAGCTCCTTCCTCATCCATCCACGTGTCCAGCTTCAATGACCACATCCAATGCTCCCTCCATTTGTTGTCCTAATTCTCTGTATCCTACATAATTCCAGAGCAGTTTGGCTTTGACAATTAATTTTGATTTAATCTGACTTAATTAGCTCCTTTTAGCCTCCTACACCACAATTGTGCTTTCCTTCCTCACCCACCCCTTCCCTCCCTGCTGAGATGTTTTTGAGGTGGCACTTCCCGATTTCTGGGATCAGGGGTGTAACCACACTTGGAATAATATTGTCCCCTCATTCCAGCTGAGTTTTGGGATGATTCAGTTTTAGATAAGCAGAAAAATGTTGATATATGGTTGATATTTAGATAAATATGTTGATATCCAGAAAAAGGAGAGGTGAACTGGAAGTTCAAGGATATGAATGCAAAGTGTGAAGCTTGTGGTTCACTGAAATCAAAGATTCAGAAGCCTCTTTGGTTTTTTCCATAAAAAAGAGGAAAAGTGGAGAAAAAATTCTAGAGAGAGTAGCTGTGGCCTGACATGGGTGAATAATTTCAAATATTATTCCAGGAATGAGAGGGAAGCCTAAATGAATGGATGAAAAATGAAGCAGCAGACAAAACATCATGAGTGAGGTTAAGAAATGTATAAAGTAAAAATTTTCAATAGTCAAAATGACTCAGATCTCAAGAAAGACATTGAATGTTATTTATTCATTTATTTAAAATGAATTATTTAAAGTTATTCAAATATTATGCAAAAATATTTACCCTTTAAATTGAGAAGCAAAATAAAGTAGTGATAGATGAAAACTGAATATTAAATTAACCACTTGTTTATTCAATATACAAAATGCTCTTGATTTTGGGAGTAAAGACAGCATAGAAAAAAAAAACACAACTGAGGTGGAACAAAAAAAATTCAATGTATTCAAGCTGGGACAAAGCACAACAGGATGTTTTCTATGTTTTGCTCTGAGATACAGAGCAGCAGGTCCAGGTCCACTCCCAAATATTGTCCATAAATTGGTCAAGGCAGAATCATGAGGTCAGAATTTAGCACCTAAATTAAAAAGAGGAGGGGTTGCAGCCACTGTCTGACCTTGATAGAATGCCAGGAGTAAAAACAGGGTTTGAAGGAACGAAAATAATAAAAAACCCGGGAACATACTTAAAATCCAATGTTGTGTTTGCTGTTTTCATGTTAATAAAGTCAGATTATCATGTGTTTAGCAAAGTAATAACACAGAATAATGTGGGAATATTTATTAAGATGGCACAAATGGAAATTAAACTGATAAAAGATGGGTGAGAATTTTTTATAGGTTTGGCAGTGGAGGAGCTGGAAATATTTGAAGTGTTGGGAGTGGGATATGAGCCTGGGGGAATTCATCAGCTCCGTTCCTCGCTTTCGAAGTGCTCTTGCTTAATATTTTCTGTTGAGACCTTGAAAGATGCCAATCAGGAAGGAATTTACTGGTGGCACAAATTCAGGAAGCCTCAGCAATTCCGGGAAGGATCAGGATATCGTTAACAACCAGGTGGCTTGGATGCAAGTCACGGGTTACATGGGATCATCCACCGTAATAAGTCAGCTGCACGAGCTGTAAACGAGGATGTCGCCTGGAAACGACTGGGAGATGAAAGACGAGGGGAATTCTTGGGTGATCCCGGGTGGAATCTCTGTCAGGCACCTGATGGAGCGTGGAAAAGGTGTCGTGGTTGGGGCTGTGTCAGCAGGGACAGTGCAGGGGCTTTGTGCAAGGCAGCAACGAGGCCATGCTCTCAACTGCGACTGAGGGATTGGAATTCCCATCCAAAGGATCATGGGGAGTTGGGAATGGAAAAAAAGGGAAGATTTATTAAAGAGGGAGAGTGGCAGATGGTGAAAGGACAAAGGGGCAGTGTTTTTAAAAGGAGATTTACATTAGAATGTGGGAAGAAATACTTCCCTGTGAGAGAGGTGAAACATTGGATTAAGTTGCCCAGAGGAGCTGTGGCTTCCCCATCCTTGGAAGTGTTCCAAGCTGGGTTGGACAGGGCTTGGAGCAACATGGGATAGTGGAAGGTGTCCCTGCCCATGACATGGGATTGGAACTAACTGGTCTTGAAGGTGTCTTAAACCCCAAACCTTTCCATGATTCTAAAAGAGATGGGATTTCTTAGCAGAAGGAGAAAGGATTCCCAGAGATAGACACACTCAACAGCAGGGAAGAATCACCTGAGATAAGAGAAATGGTGGCACTAGAGAAAAACAATCCTTTACTTCTCCAAATAAATGTTCCAGGTTCAGTGGCAGCCTGGGAGCTCTCAAGGCTGGAGAACTGGTTCATGTTCATGACTGGAAAATTGGGATGGAGACACAGAAGTAAAGGCTGGTTTGGACTGAATATAAGCAGTGTTTTTGCCAGACACTAAAGTGGAAAGGCTTTATGATCTTCCCAGCAGTAACATTCCAGGAAAACCTTTAGTCTTTTCAGCCTCCAAAGCCCATCTATCCATCCTGGATAGCTGTTCTGCCATCCAAGGATGTTGGGTAATGCTTCATTTGTGGTTCAAGGTTTGCAAATACCCCCCACAGCTAAAAACAAGAGTTTATGGACAGTGCTCAGCTCTGAGTGCAGATGAATCCAGCACTTCCACACCACTGTTTTGGCAGTGCCAGTGCCCTGGCAACTCATGTTTGGATTACTCCAAGATTTGGAGTGGTAGAAGTGGATGATGGAGGAAGAAGTGCGCCGGTAACATTTACACTGGTTTGGGGGGAACTGAGCAGGTTTGAAAGTTATTCCACATATGAGTGAGGGAGACCAAAATTTAGACCTTGTTTCTCTGAAAGCACTCCCAAGTCTCATGGCAGCTCTGCCTGGATGGGGCTGGAGGAAGGTGACAAGGAAAAATAAGGGTGACATAACTAGAATATTCACTTGGTTGTGATGCGTGGGATCTGCTTGCCTTAATATCCTGTTAAACATACTGAAAGGCTCAGAGGGCTGGGATTGTACAGTCTGTAGAAGAGAAGTTCTGTGGTGACCTTAGAACTCCTCCCAGCACCTGAAGGAGCTCCAAATGAGCTGGAGAGGGACTTTGGACAAGGGATGGAGTGACAGGACACAGGGAATGGTTTCCCACTGCCAGAGGTGGGATGTTGGGAAGAAATTCTTCCCTGTGAGGGTGCTGAGGTCCTGGCACAGAAAAGCTGTGGCTGCCCCATCCCTGGATGAGTCCAAGGTCAGATTGGACAGGGCTTGGAGCAACCTGGGATAGTGGAAGGTGTCTCTGCCCATGACAGAGGTGTTGGAACCGGATGATCTTTCAGGCTCCTTCCAACCCAAACCATTCCAAAATTCTGAACCTGATATTGATGAATCAGACAGGAGCCTTCTCCTCTGGGGCTCCTCTTGGAGAGGCAGCACATCCACCCTTCACCAACACCTTCACAAGGTGTCTGCATTGCCTCCTTGCCTCCTACATCCCTCAGGATGCTGCCTGCTCCTGATCCCGCTGTTCAGTTGGGAAGAGGCAGCTGTGAGTTCTACTTTAGCCAGAGGATTTGGGCTGGTTCATGTCAGCATCTTAATCCTGGAGACAACAAAAGTTTCCCTGTCCTTTCCATGATGCAAAGGTGTCCCCTGGTTTTTATTTCGTGGTGAATCACCGGGGTGGTGGTGGCAGGGCATTTACCTTGGCATAGCCACTCGGTGTTGTGGCTTTGCTTCCTGGTCTGTTTGGGCTCCACCCTTGGCGTTTTGGGGTTCTTCACAGAAAGCGTGGTGAGATCTGTGCAGGGAAAGAGCCAGCTGTCCTAAACAGGTTGGATTAGATTAGATTATTTTGGATAAGAATAAATTAGATTTGACTAGACTAGACTAGAATGTTCAGTTGGAAGGGTCCTACAATGCCCATCCTGACCAATTCAGGACTGACCAGAATTTAAAGCCTTTTCTGAAATCCGAATTCTGACAGACCTGAGGCATTGACCACCTCTCCAAGAAGCTGTTCCACAGTTTGGCCACCCTCTTGGTAAAAAAAATTCTTCCTGATGTCCGGTCCATACCTCCCCTGGTGCAGCTTTGACCCTTTCCCTCATGTCCTGTCCCTGGATCCCAGGGAGAAGAGCTCAGCACATCCCTCTCCACTTTGCCTCCTCAGGGAGTTGCCTTGAGGTCCCCTTTAGCCTCATTTCCTCCAAACTGGGCAATCCCAGAGCAAACTCAAGGATGTTCCTTCCAGCTCTTCTCCGGCTTTGTTGCCCTCACGTGGACACATTCCAGGACCTTCCCATCATTCCTAAATTGTGGGGCCCAGAATTGCACGGAATGTTTTAGGAGAAGCCACAGCAATGCTGGGCACAGCGGGATAATCTCCCTGGACACAGCCCAGGATGTGGTTTGTCCTCCTGGCTGCCAGGACACACCGGTGACTCCTGTGGAACTCCTGGCAGATTCCTTCTGCAGGACTGGTTTCCAGTCCCTCCTCTCCCAGTTTATCTTGTGCCTGGCATTGCTCCATCTTAGGTGCAGAATCTGTCGTTTAGACTTGTTAAATTTCATCCCATCAATCATTAATTTCCTTCTCTTTCACAGCTGGGGAACAAACACCCATCCCAGACTCTGTTTCCATTCTTTGCATCTGTTCCACTTTTCAAAAACTTCTCTGTGAATCAGACATTTCTCTAGAACAGAGACACAAAACTTTGGAGAAAAACGAACATTTCCAGCCAGGATATTAAGAATTCCTGCTGAGCATGGAGAATACCAAAGCCCTGGATGTGAGGATTTTTCCATGGACAGCAATGACCATTTTTGTAGACCTTGACCTGGGTTGAAGACACTTTGAAAAGGGTTTGGACAGATCTGCGTTGGGAGGGAATGGTTCAGTCTGGGAACTCTTGAATCCATTTGGAAGAGGAGTTTCCTTCATCAGATTGCTCAGATTTCTCCTGCCTGAGCAATCCCACAGTTCAATGTCAGATTTTTTACACAAAACCCTTCAGTCTCTTCAAACATCTTCAGCCTTTTGCTGTACTTCTAAACTGCAATAAATTTTATTTGTTGGCTAAAACTGATATTGCAGAGCATCTTAAAAATTAAGGGCCGTGGAATAATGAAATAGTTTATTTTGGAAGGGTTGTCAAAGATCCTCTCAACCAACAGAGGTGCTGAGGATGAGTCTCAGGCAATGAAGCTGACTAAAAAAAAATTGTCTGTGATTCTTTTTCCTGCCAAAACCCACTGATAGTGTCCAAATTGCCTCTGGGAATGGTCTTTGGGTTGTTTTAACTCCTCTGCCACCCCAGGAATTATTTGGGAGATCCTTGACCTCAACCCATGCTGGTCACAGTAGGGATGAGAACCTCCAGTGCCCAGAGGTGTCCACTGGCCTGGAACTGTGACCTCTGGGCCTGGGACTTGCTGGTCCCATTCCTAGAAGGCCAGAAAAGTATAAGTTGTTTGTGTTTTGGGTTTCATGATTTTTAAGGAAACATTTTTCTCTCCCTTTATTCACCCTGCATTTCTGGGGGGTGTGTGGGTGTATCCCACCTCTGGTGCTTGTTAAGCAGGATCCTTCCAGGGAATACAACGTGTTGCAGGATGTCCTGGGCTTGATTTATCCCAAAATGGGCCT
This sequence comes from Cettia cetti, assembly GCA_013401135.1. Classification (NCBI taxonomy): domain Eukaryota; kingdom Metazoa; phylum Chordata; class Aves; order Passeriformes; family Sylviidae; genus Cettia; species Cettia cetti. The sequence continues at coordinate 25,468 of VZUI01033236.1, forward strand.
CAGAACTTGTACCAAAAAAAAAAAAAAAAAAAAAAAAAAAAAAAAATCATAAGGAAGCAATAAATTTGGGGGATACCCAGGGAATGAATACGTTTGAATTTTTTCTGGGAATCCAAGTGTCAGGGAATTCTTGACTTATGGATACAGGGGACATTAATGAAAACCCTGCAACAATTTCTGGGACATGCTAGCAACAAATCCCTGCTTGCCATGAGCACTGTGATTCCACAGATCTCCATGGCAAAGGCAAATATTTCTTTTCCCCTTCAGAAGGATGAGGAGAAGCAGGGCAGAGCTGCCGCGCTGGAAGAGCATCTGATAACAGAACATTTGCTGCAAAAACATCAAAGAAGATAAATTAATTGGTTGGGATTATGAAGGGCAGGGGAATAGCTGTCTTTGATAGTCCATGGGTGTGAGAATGTTGTTAAATGCTCCGTCATCTTACTGCAAGGCAACTGGAGCCAGTCCAAAGGCAATGACTGCAGAGGAGCACCTCATCCATGACAAGGAATTGCCATTCCGTGCCTCCTCCCTGCAGGAGCAAGAGTGGAAAGGGCTGTTTTCCAATTGTTTTCTTTTAAATGTTCCCATTTTATTTCAATAGTCAAATTCTGATGGCAAGTCTGCCTTTATTTTTCTAAATAGGTCAGGTGTGTTCAAATTATCATCTCTCAATTAATGATTTGAAATCTTGGCCACACCTTCCTCTCTTTTTAATTATGGCAGTTGAAAAGGTGTCCAAAAATGCTATTTTAAGCAGGATGATTACCCCCATCTTCATTGAAGAAATACTGGAGTTTAGAGATAGAGATTACATCATTTTTTCTGGCATTTGTCTGTGAGAAAAGATGAATCTGTTATTTTTGCAAGTTCAAAGGCTGCTGCCAAATGTAAACCCAAAAGCAGACATCACAACTCATTTGGCACCTGTGTGTGGCACCACCCAGGTTTGTCCCTGCAAATAACTCAGTGTGTGGTGACCCCTGAGGAGAACAAATCCATCGCTCCACTTTCGCTCCCCTGCCCTGGGTGAAGCCCTCATTCCACAGATTCCCTCAAGGCTGGATTGATTCTGAATGAAAATAAGCAGAGAGGAAGGAGCAAAATGTTTTTTTGCCTTTTCTGACTCAGCCCCATGCCTGTCACCTCTGTTTCAAGGGAGGTGGTGACACTGCCCCAGCCAGGGAGGGCCACCAGCAGAGCTGGGAAAGGTTCCAGGGCTGGGTCACGGTGCCTTTGATTGATTAATGTGGGCAACCACTGGCAGAGGTGAGCAGGTGCCTTTAAATTTCAGTATTCCAGGCATAGAGGTTATTCCAGCATCAGGGGTGAACTTGTCTGGTGTAAAAAAATTCTGGGAATGGCACATTACAAGAGCTTTTTTATGGAGTTGATGGCTTTTAAGGCAATGTCTCCATAAAATATGGATGAAAACTCAGAGGAGGCATAGAGGGAGGAGTTGGGGTTGCACGACAATCTGAGCATCAAGAGCATCATCAGAGGAGTCAGAGCAGCACCTGTTTTGCAAGGATTCCAGAGGAGGAGTTTGGAAAGGCATGAGGAGAGCTCAGGATAAGGTCAGAAATGAAGGATCAAGGGATCTCTGGCACACGGAGCTGTCGAGTGGCAGGATGGGAGTGGGATTAGTCAAGATGCCGTGGGGTGAACTTGGCTTGTCCTGCATGAGGGGCAGCTACAATTCATTGAGGGAAGTTCTACAAAGGGCAGGAGTTTGGGTTGGTTTCAGCGGTAATGATGCCTTAGGATTTAAGTTTTTATATTTTCCATAAATTTGTAATCCTGCGGTTCTTTACTGTATAACTCTAACCTCCATACACAGTGCTAGCTACTGCTTTCCATTTTGGTCAGAAACAACAATTCCTCTCCAGGCCTGGGAATCAAGGACTCCTCACTTCCTCAGGCCCTGAGAAATGTAAACAAAAGTGAGTTGTGGGGGGAAGCAAACTTGGGGTAAATGACTTAATTACGTGAAGCTGTAATTGGAAGATTAATCCCCAATATGCAAATGGACCAAACTTACAAAAGTGTGAAAACTCGTGACCTGTCATCCATTTTTTGGGTGTAGACCCTGGGTGGGCCGAAATGTACCTGAAGGTCCTTCAATACATCTAACTGCTTTTTATTCTCTTAATTTTGTCTGGCCTCTGTTTTTAGGTAGTCCTGAAAAGGCATCAGTTTAATAAGAGGTAGAGGAGAGTTAACTGGGAGAGCTAACTCTGTTCTGTTTGTCCCCAAAATCTCCTTCATTGCACAGAAACACGTGCATGATTCAGAGCAGGAATGTGGCTGGGCAGGGTGGGTTGGGAGCGGGTGAGCCTTCCCCAGCTGACTCTCTGAGATCATTTTTAGCCCCAGTCTCTCCTCTGGCCCATTAAAGTCGTTATCTGAGCATCTCTCCATGTTCTGGGCCTGATAACATCTGTACAAGGCAGAGGAATGGAAAGGCTGTGGAAGTTGCCCCGGGCCATAAAGGAAATGTGGAGCACAGCAAGGAGCTGCTGGTCCCTAAGTCCAGCTCATCCAGCCTCTCTGCCCCACAGTCTTCCTCCAGTGGTTTAAATCCAGCTTTTAATCAGCTGCTGAAAGCTGGGTTGATTTCAGAGGAACTTGGTGACAGTTTTCAGGCACTGGATGTAAATTCTAATGTGCTGTAGGAAATATTGGATGGCCTATTCCTCATCCACGGGGATGATGAATAAAATTGTACCAGGAGCAAAGAGAATCATGAAGTCTTAGAATCATGGAATGGTTTGATTTGGAAGTAACCTTCAAGATCATCTTGTGAGCAAGGACAACTTTGACTAGACTAGATTGCTCCAAGTCCCGTCTAACCTGGCCTGGACACTTGAGATTTTTAAAGACCCTGTCCTCAATTTTAGACCTTTTGAGAAATGTGGAGAGGACAGAAGAATTGATAAAGCTGTTCAAGAAGCAACTTCCTTGAGCAAAATACATCCTGCCTTGTTTTTCAGATGAATATTGTGCTTGTGTGTCCTGCAGACACTCCCAGGATGTTTTATCATCACCCAAAATGCAAATTATCACAGATTTCTGCACCAACAGAGCACATTGGTGACAGAGGGTGCAGGGCAGAGCAGAGGGACCTGACCCAGAGCCCTGTTGAGATTTGTGAGGGGTTTTAAAGCGGGAGGAGGAACCAGCCTTTCAGCCAACATGCAGTCCCAGCCCTTGGGAAAACATCCCATCCTCTTCCTGGTCCTGCCCTGGCCCAGCCCAGGTTCTGATCCACGGCTGAATCATTTATCTGCCCCAGTTCACCACCTCCTTGCCCTTCCCAGGATTCAGAGGTTGTTTTGAGGCTGCTCTGTCATTGACCTGGATGGAGAGTGAGCTTTGGGGCTATTCCAAGTGCTGTGCCAGGTGCCTTTAGTTCCACGGGGGGTTTCTGCCCGGTTCTTTGCCGTGTCTGTCCCAGTCTTGGCCTCTCCCAGCTGCACCTTCTCTAAACATCTCATCACCAAATCACAGAATCACAGAAAACCTTGGACTGGAACCTTCCCCACCATGGACAGGGACACCTTCCTCTAGACCAGGCTGCTCCAAACCACATCTAACCTGGCCTTGGACACTTCCAAGGATGGGGCAGCGACAGCTCCTCTGGACAACCTGTGCCAGGGACTCACCACCCTCACAGCCAAGAATTCCTTCCCAATATCCCATCCAGCCCTGTCCTCTGGCAGTGGGAAGCCATTCCCTGTGTCCTGTCCCTCCATCCCTCATCCAAATCCTGGAGCCCCTCTAGCCACTGAAAGCTCTCCCCAGAGCCTTCCCTTCTTCAGGCTGAGCAACCCCAGCTCTCTCTGCCTCTCCTTATAGGAGAGGTGCTCCATGCCATCCTATCCATGCAACTCCCAGATTCATCCACAGAGAGGATTTATCTCTAGGTAAATCCAGATGAAAATCACTCAGTGGTCAATCCTGGACTCCTTCAGAGCAGGATTTGGAAGAAGAAATCATCCATTGACACTCTGAGTGTTTAGACATTGGGTCTCAGCCACCAGAGCTTGAGAAAGACACCTCTTGGCTCTGGGAAGAAACTCCTCAATTACATGCTCGAGGAAGTAGACAGCATTGCCATGAGACCAACATTTTAAACTAGAGCTGAACAGTCCCAGTTTATGCTCCCTTATCTTATTTTGGGGGGAAAATTCCCAAAATTCCCATCCCTGGAAGTGTTCAAGGCCAGTCTGGATGGAGATCTGAGCAACCTGGTCTAGTGGAAGGCCCATGACAGGGGGGTGGAACAAGATGATCTTCAAGGTCCCTTCCAACCCAAACCATTCCATGATTTTCTGAAAGTGTTTGACTTCTCCAGAAGCTGGAAGAGGCTGTTTCACCCAACATCCCTGAGGACTCCAGTGTCTCTGGTGCCACCACGCCTTGGCCACTTAAATTCCTAGTCTCCAGAAAAGACCATTGTAGCCAAATTCCTTGTTGGGAATGGCCTCTGGATGTGGACATGCATGGGAGTTATTTCAGAAAGTGGGCACTGGGCGTTAAGGTGTAAGGGACACGCTTGCAGTGCAAGGAGAGGATTCCCTGGAATGGAGACTTCATGGAGTTGGTCACCCATGCAGAAAACAGCCTGACTGGAAGACCTACAGGTGGATGATCCCTTTTTCAGGGCTCTGACCCAGAAGGTCTGGAAAAGCCAGAATAAATCACTCCACTTGTCTCATATCCTCCCTTCACCAATAACCAGATTGGATTCTTACAAACAAGGTGTCTCATTCTTGATTTCCTCCAGGGAAACCCCTTCCCAGCTTCCTATAATTAGCAGCTTCCTCACAATTAGCCTTGCATCCCTAGGGTTTACACACTTTCCTCTTTCCCAAGAGGAGACAGTGTCATTATCTCCTGACATCCCTTTGACTTGATCCCAAATGGGATTTTTGACCCTTGCCCCATGGCTATGGATCCTCCAGGTGATTCATCCCCACCAGGGAAATGATTTTCTGCTGTTTCAGCCTGCAGATCTTCACATCCTTGGCAGCTCCAATAGGTTTTAAGGTGGAAAAGAGGAATTTGGAGCTCTTGGCCAATCTCCCTCCCCTTTTAATCCTCCACCTACTGCTGTCCTGACTTCACAGCTCCTTAAATCCTGTTCTCCCACCCAGGGCTCTCCCAGATTCACTCTCCATGTTTTTCTCTTTTTTTTTTAACCTTTTTTAGCTTGGAAAACCCACCAGAGCTTCTCTCAGGGTTCTGTAAAATTCTTTTTCTGCTGCCTTTGCCAAAGGATCTCCCAATGTAAGGTGGGAACACCCAAGTTTACATCCATAAAATAAATCAGGTGGAGAAGGCACAGAATAACATTGAATCTATAGCCATAAAGAGGAGCTATAAATGTACATTAGAGATGTTAAAGAGTCTGCCTTGTACTCAGACACCTCACTGGAGTTGTTGAATCTCAAACCATTGGCCTTGGAACACTGATCCAGGCTGTCCAGATCCCTCTGCAGAGCCTTCCTGCCCTCCAGCAGATCAACATCCCACCCAACTTGGTGTGATCTGTCAAATTCCAGAGGGTGGTCGTGACCTCCTCATCCAGATCATCAATAAATAGATTGGACTGACCCCAATACTGATCCCAGGGGATCAGCCACCAGCTGGATGTGGCACCATTCCCCACCACTCTGCGCCTGGAATCCAACATTCCCAAGCCCTGGGCTGCCAATTTTTCCAGGAGAACACCATGGGAAGATGTAGCAGATTTCTTTTTAGGTGGGCAACCCAGCTAGGGTTCAGTGGGCCTGGGCCTCTTTTGGCCTAGGCCCAAGGACAGGCCTGAGTGCAGGCCTGCACCTGTGGCGCAGTTAGAAATTGTGTTAAGGTATGCAGGCAAGATAGTAAGTTAATTAGGAAGTAATTGGTATTGCTGCTGGTTTGGACACTTTAGCCACCTTAAGTGTAAGAAGTAAATAATGTTTAGTTACATTCCTGAGTGCCACACACCAATAAGGGGATGCTTTGTATTGTGAACAATATTGTACTGTATATAAACTGCCATTTTACGTAGAATAAAGGAGAACGTATGATAACCATATCGATGCAACTACTCGGTGTCTCCTCAAGGTTTTTGGGGAACTTCCCCCTTCAGGAAGATGCTGATCTCCAGGGAGATGCATCCACAGCCTTTCCCTCATCCCTGGGGAGGTTACCTGGCCGTAAAAGGGACTTCAGGTCATATTGCACAGCAATGACCTGGGCTGGAAGTTGGCTGGACATAAAACACCCACCTGCAGCTCTGCTGTGGGCAGAAATAGGTGACCCAAGTGACAGACACCTGGCACACTCACAGCTGGTGGAGAAATAACTTTATTTTAGGTGTTTTGCAGGCAACATGAACGCACATTTCCTTATCTGGTAGCACTCGAGCTTTGCAATAAGATTAAAGCAGAAGCCATCATGTGGCAAAGAGCTGCCATCAGCTGCTGGGTGCCCAACACTGCTCCTGGGTACAATTCCTGTTATTAGAGGGGTGCTCCGAGGCTTTCTGTGGTCATGGGAGGCATCTTTGCTCCTCAGAATTTGTTGTTGAGGGTGGTCCAGAGCACTCCGGCCGCGATGGCTCCGGCCAGCCCGTAGCTGGACCTCACACTGCCCGCGGCGTTGACGTTGCAGAGGTCAGTGCTGCAGCAGGAGATGTTCCTGTTGCCCACGCTGAAGTTGTTGTAGGATTCCTCACATGAGGAGTCACACCCCTTGCTGATGACGCTGAAGAGCCCTGCGGCTCCTGGGAGGAAAGCAGGACAATTGTTACAAGGATTCAGCACCAGCCAAACCTCCTGGGAATGGATAATGGGATGTTCTTATCTGAGCTCAATCCGTGGGGCAAAAATCAGAATCACAGAAGGGTTTGGGTTGGAAGGGACATTCAGAATCATCTCGTGGGCAGGGACAACTTCCACTAGGCCAGGTTGCTCCAAGCCCCATCCAACCTGGCCTTGGACAACTCCAGGGATGGGGCAGCCACAGCTTCTCTGGGCTTCACCACCCTCAAAATGAGGAATTTCCTCTTAATATCTCATCTAACCCTGCCCTCTCTCATGTGAAACCCAATCCCAAACATCTTTGTTGCACAGAGCCTTTCAGCATCTGGGAAATTATGGAAACAAGGTTATTCCCATTTCAGATGGCACAGTTATTGTTTGATTTGTTTCTGAGAGGTAGAGCCCATTTTTTTTGGCCACTATTGGCAACTGATTGTTACCAGCAGATTTTGACCTCCAGGAGATTTGATCCATTCTCCTCCAGGAGATCTAAAATCCACTCTGAGCACCAAATCTTTTCCACATGCAATAAATAATAAAGAGTTCTACAGCATCTTGGCTCTCCTGCATGTGGATGCCATGGATTTGCACATTCCCAACTGGGATAATTCCTGCTGGAGGAATCACATCTACTGCCTGACAGAGAGGAGCTCAGACGTGGCACTGGTGGATTTTGTGCCCCAGGTATAAGAGCAACTCAACTGTCAGCACAGATCTGGGCAGGGAAAACCAGATCTAGAACAGGAGGATTAAATCCAAGTTTTTCAAGTTTCCCCAGAGACACAAAGATGAGATTTTGTCATTTTCATTGATTTCACCTCAAATCAGAGCCTCCTAACTACACAACCAGGCTGGACCAGGCTCAGCCCCTCCCATTTTAATTCATGTTTTCAAACACTGCAAAAAATTATCCACTGCCCTTGCAAGCAAATGATTTTTGGTGCTGTGAAAGAGAAATAAACCTAATTTTGTGCAGGTGAAAGACATTTGCACACTGAGGTTTGCTGGCCCAAACCACTGGGTGTATCCAGAGTGGGTGAGCCTGGATGGGACTCCTGGGGCTGGGAAGATGTTTGGCTCCAACCTCCCAGCTAAGACACTGCCCACCCCTGCTTTTCCTTACGGATCACGTCTGTCTTGCACATCGTCTTAGTGCCACAGTCCTCCTTCTTCATGCACTTGGAATTGCTCAGCTGGGTTGTGCAGCTGTAGCACTGCAAAGATGAACCTGCAAGAGACCAGGAGGGGTTAGGAGAGAAATCAGGGAATGATGGAATGGTTTGGGTGGGAAGGGACTTCAAAATCAACAAGTTTCACCCATCTGTTGTGGGAAGGGACAACTTCCAGTTGGACAGGTTGCTCCAAGCCCCATCCAACCTGGCCTTGGATACTTCCAGGGATGGGGCAGCCACAGCTTCCCTGGGCAGCCTGATCTATTTTTTTACCACTCTCATTATATATATATAAAAGTCTTAATTGTAGTTAACCTAAATCCACCCTCTTTTAGTTTTAAAAAATTCACCCTTCATCCCATCCCAACAGGACCTCCTAAAAATTTATCCCCAACTCTCTTGGATCTCTGAGGGCTCCCCAGGGTCTTCTCTTCTCCAGGGTGAACACCCCCGGCTCTCCCAGCTCCAGAGGAGGGAGCCCTGGGAGCATGGAGACCTCCATGGAGACCTCCATGGTCTCCTTTGGACTTGCTCCAGCAGCTCCACGTCCTTCTGGTGCTGGACCCCAGAACTGGACCCAGCCCTGCAGGTGGGGAACAATTCCACACCTCTCATGTATCATCAACCTATCCGAAGCTCTCCAGAGAATTCAAGCAAGTGCTTGGATTGGGAAACAGGACCAATCCTGGGGGCCCTCAAAGGAAAATATCTCCTCTGATTTGGGGAAAAAAAAGGTTTTTTTCCTTTTTTTTTTTTTTTTTTTTTTTTTT
>VZUI01033237.1:0-54264 GCA_013401135.1 Cettia cetti
CTCTCCTCTCCTCTCCTCTCCTCTCCTCTCCTCTCCTCTCCCCCCCCTCCCCTTTCCCAAATTTCCCCTTTCCATTTCTCTCTTTTCCCTTCCCCCCCCTTTTCCCCTCTTTCCCCTATTTGCCCTTTCCCTTTCTCTCTTTTCCCTTCCTGCCCCCCACTTTTTTTTCTCTTTTCCCTTTTTTCCCCTTTTTCCCTTTTCCCTTCCCCTCAAATCATCAACTCTCCATTGTTTCTCCCTTCTTACTGGTGGTTCTGTTAGATCCTCACTTGTTACATCTCAAAATTGAATAAAACCCTCCTTTGTGCTGACAACTTCATTGTACTCAGCATTCAAAATATCAAAGGCTGAATGCTAAATGTTCCTAATGCAAAGTGTCAAGAGTGCAGCCTGGGATAATAGAATACATGTCTTGCAAACTTGCACTTTAATATGGCAAACTACTTGGTCAGCAAGCAAATTAATTCATTTATGATTTGATATTATTGCCAGCAGTGGGTCAGCTTGTGCAGGCAGCTCCGTTGAATTTTGCTGCTGCTGCTGCTCTATTTGTAGATGCCTCCCAGAAAATGAGTGTTTGGGGTCAGCTTAGGGGGATAATTTCAGTGATTTCCCTTCTATATATCACTTCACCTTGTTTTTTAATAATGTTTTTCCAAATGCATCTCCACTGTTCAAAGGGACCAAACCCCATTTGCTGCAATTATCTGGTTATCCTTTGGAAATTCCAGTTGTTGTGCTGCATGAATTGATTGTGCAGATGTTTAAAACACGAACAGATGAAGCCAGTGAAATGTTGTCAGTGGTGTGTTGTCTCCCACAGTTCCACAAAGAAACTTGAACATATTTTCTGGCAGAGCTGCTCATTTTCCCAGGGTGGATATTTGCAATCCTACCTCTGTAGTTTGTGAATATCGAAATGAATGGTAAATATTAACCTCTGAGAGCTAGAATAATGTGAAAAATTACGAAAGTAAATGTTAGCAGAACTATCTGTTACACAGGCAAAGAGAGAGACTGCACTGAAAGGATTTATGTTATTTTTTGAGTCTTGGCTCGTACGGGAAAGTTGTGAATCTTCGATTGAAGGGAAAGGAAAACCCAATTTTTCAAAAGCAGCCTTGAAGGTTTGTTTTTCAGAGTTCAGTGACCTGATTGAAAGAACAGCTCTCTGTAAAAATAATTATGGAAGAAGAAAAAAAAAAGAAAAGAAAATACTTGACATACTGTAAAAGTTACAACTGCAAACAGATTTTCATTCTCTTGTACAAAAAAAAAAAAAAAAAAACCAACAAAAAAAAAACAAAAACCAACCCAAGCCTAAAAACCAAATGGTGAGCAAGTTTTATTGTTCTCTTTCTTACAGGAAAAAAGTCTTGGTGACCCTTTTGACTGTGTCCTCCTTGATTGATACTCCTTATAAGAAGCACACATCTGTAACTTATTTTTTCATCTCCCAATGATGTCTCAGAGATGGGTATATTGAGGTCCTGCGTGATGCCAGAATGGGGTCAAATAATCCTTTGCTAAAACAAATACCTGTAAGTGAAATAATTTGGAAGTATTTACAGAGCAGTTTTTAAAGCAGAGATACAACACTGATTTTTTGGAGATGAACTCTGGCTTTTGGGCCTGGTGTGTGTCTGATCAGGATATTTCTCAGGGAAACACCTGTTCCATCACTGCTGTGCTTTCAGGTGATTTTCAACAAAAAAATTGATGGTGAAATTGAAGTGAGAAAAGATATTCTGGTTCCTTCCTTTAGGTGGGATTCTTCCTGCTTTCCTAAGACATTGCCAAACCAGCCCTGCTCCTTTACTGCACCCATGGGCAAGAAATGCCTCGTCCCTCAGCACATTTCAAACCTCCAGCTGGCTTAGCTGAGCTGCTGCGGCAAAAAAAAGTTGGAGATGAACTTGTAGCCCATGACAGAACATCATCTCCACTGCTGCCTGCTCCTTTACGGGCAGCCTGGTGGTCTTCCTGCCACAGCCATCTCCCTGTCATCCATTTCCTTTGTCCCATCCCAGAAGTAGCATCAGCAGAAATACACTGGAAGATCACACTGGGCTGGAAGCCAATGCAGATTTATGTCTTTGGGGTTTTTTTTTTTCATTTTTGTGAGCTGCCTTTGATTTAAAGAGCAGCTTTTTATCACGGCTGAGGTGTTGATCTAGGGACCAGGGCTTGGCAGAGGGCTCCTGCTGACTGGCCCCTGGCAGGACATTTGGCCCAAACTCTGCTCATGTGCTGGGTTCCTGCCTGCTTAAAATCCATTTGATGCTCTCCTTTCCTTGGAAATTGTCACTGAGGGAGGTTTTGGGGTGGTTTATGTTCTCATGGATGGTGATTCCCAGCTTTTCGTGTGTGGACCTTTTCTGACAGGAGGTGGTGCAGGATGGCAGCTCAGAGTCCCAGGAGCAGCAGGGTAGGGATGTCCCCACATTTGGGGGTGATCAGGACAAGCCCTGTAACAATCACCAGCCAACTTAGGGTTCAAATGATTAATATTGATTTTGTGAGTGCTAGTCACATCTCCAGCTAATTTGCATTTGGAGAATAATTTCACATTCCACTGGGCTTGGAGCTAAAGTTGTTGCACCTGAGCCAAGCTTAAATCTAACTTCTTCCTGAAGTATTTTACCAAGGCAGATTTGTTCAGGTACCACCAGAGTGAAAGCACTGAGGTACCAGCAGCAACCAACTCAGAGCAGCTCTTGGCATTTGTCACCAACACCTCCACATCTGCAAGTGCTCATCTGCCTGCTGTCCCAGCCCTTGTTGTTGTTCTGTCATTAACATTAATCGTGCTCCTTGTTTAATATTAATCACTGTGGTTTGTAAACTGACTTTCCCTTTTTGCTGGTGGCTGGGGGGTGCTCAGGGGCCCCCAGCTCATCCTTCCCTGGCAGCCAGTGAGGCAGAAGGAGGGAAGTGCATTAGGAGCCCCCTGAGGAGGAGGCACAGCACTTAAAGGACAGAGAAGCTCCTTGGGCGTGGTGGAGGGGAAGCGTGGCTGTTTGGGGGGGTTTGGGCTGCATTAGGGGCAGTGGTTGTGCTTCCCGTGCTGCCCAGCATGTCCTTCCTCCCTGTGGAACATCCCAGGGCAGGTTCTTCATTAATCAGGAAGCAAAACTTCCCAGGAAAGCAGAGTGGAGGGTGGGACCATGCTGGGATGTCCTGCTGATCCATCAGCAGTGGGAGACCTTGGCTGATCTGCCAGCAGTCTGGGGAGGTGCAGGCTCTGCATGGATCATGGGGATGGCAAATTCCTGTTTTTTTGCAGGCAATTGGGCACTATGTCCTGTTAGGAAAAACCCACAGGTTCTCAGGGGTTTCTCACCTCCTCCACCCCCTCATCAAACCGACCTCCACGCAGAGGGAAAGTCACAGAGTGACTTTAACTCATTTAGTTGTCACTTGACTGAATGACAACTCATTTAGTTGTCAGCACAGACTAACACGAGATGTCAGAGTTGCTCTTCAGACAGCAGAGACTTTGGATTATTGTCTTTTAGATACTTACACCGTGATTAAATCCATAATAAGGCATTATTCCTGGTTATGGCTTGGGCTGTTGTTCAATTTGGGATTTTTTTCTCAGGTGTTTGCCAGGTTCTCCTTCCCTTGAGATGCACAGAACACATGTGGGGTCTCTGCCCCCATTGCCAGGAAGCTCCAACCCCCTTCTCCCATCCCACAGCCACCAAAGAAGGTGCTGGAAGAGCCTCTGTTGACAATGACTTCTACAAACCACAGGGAAAAACCCAGAGTTGAGATGTCTATTAAATACAGTTCAAACAACACTGTGCCAGATCCGTTATGAATATTTTAAAATAGGTTCTTAAAATTAGGAATTGTCTAGCAAAGGCAGTCATTAGTGCAGGTTTCATTAGGGTGGCAAGTTATCAAATTACAAACTAATTTAAATTATATCTATTGAAATATCCTTTTTACATGAAACAGGGAGCATCAGGCTTGTAAAATAGTCTGGGGCTTAAATATAAGCTAATAAATATCTAATAAGTTCCAGCACGTGTTTAAGCTGATCTAACAGACAATATTCTGAACAAATATTGTACCGTGTAACCGGACAGCCCAGGAAGCAGGTGTGGATCTTTTCATTTGCTTTTTCCAGGTCTTCCCATGCCATGACCCCTCCTCTGTCCTGCTGCTCCTCTAAAATCTCATTTACACACCCCGGCTCTACCTGAGCCCAGCTCCTGACTCTGTTTCCCCCACTAATTCATTAATGAGTCCTCCACGTGCCTTCGGTGCCTCATATCCATTATCCTCATTTAATAGTTTAGCCTAAGGATGTCTTTCAATATAAATAATCTTCCACAATGCTTAGATAGCATGGCTGTGCTTCTTTTCATAACAAATGGAAATGATCTCGAAGCATTTGACCAGGTTTTGAATCGTGCAGCACACGACAGAGCAGGTACAGCACCTGCCCAATTTTTTTTTTTAGGTGGGGGATATTTCATCCCACCCGTGCTGCATCTCCCACGCAGACAGAAATTCATCCAACATGTGTTCAAGTCATTTTCTCCCTCTGACTTTTAGCTGGCCACGTAGACTTTTAAACCACCCTTTCTGCCTTAAATGTAGTTTTAAATTGCACCTAATATTTGCTAGGTAATTCTTTAAAGCTGTTAGCACCTATTCACAGTGTAAGTAGGGGGATTTTTCTTTTTCATGTGTGCCTTCTGGGATGTTAAAGGATCCAAGACTGGGGATGCAATCTCAATCCAGAACTGATCTCTGCAGTTTCCTGCAAGGGTGAAATGGGAAAAGTAAAATATTACCTTATTAAAAATTGCTCAAAACACATCTTCCTTGTTAAATATGCAGAGCTATTCAAAAATATTACCTTTCTGGGAACAGTAACAATACTCTGATTGCCTGAGTTACTATTTCCAGGACTTGGTTTACTGCTAGGGAAAAATTAGGACTCCAGGTGAACAAATGAATTCCTGCATTTTCTGAGGATCAAAAAATGAACATCCCGTTCTCTGGAGGGGTGAGAGGCTTGTGTCAGTTAATGTGAACGTAGGAGTCACTCGGATTTGACCACGTAATTAAAAGAAGCAGGGGATAAAGTTAGTAAACACACTGTCTTAGCAGTCAGAAAAGCCCAGGGCTAGGAGAAAATTAAAGCACTATAAAATTGAAGGGTTTGTACTCTCATTAAGATATTCCTGTAAGGAATATCTTAATATCACAAGCATCAAGGAAGAGAGGCTGAAAGCGGTGCTCCTCACGCCGATACAACTTTGGCACTTGTGCTTACAGTATTTACAGTACTACAGACTTCTCCTTCACAAATTAAATTAATTTGGAACCACTTATAGGCAAAGTCCTGAATCTCTTCCAGGCTGCTTTTGCAAACCCCATTTTCTATATATAAATCATCCTACAACTCTCTCAGTGAAATTAATTCCGCACACTGTGTCTGCTAATGAGAGTCCACCCAATATTTTGCTATTGCAGACACTCATCAGCTCTCTCTAATTTACAGGAAGCAATCAGCATCTGCAGAGCAGAAAGTGCACAGAAGATGTCTTTAGCATTTATTGAATCTAAATGTTTGCAATGCATCCTCACCTCTGAAGCAGTCCCACGCAGCAGGTATTTTAGGATTAAGGTTCCTGGAGAACTGTTGCCTTCTTCAGGAATACCCTAGCCCCTAAACCAAGTATGTGCTAAATGATTGAAGAATATCTTGTAAATCATTTACCTCTTCCTGCTGCTAGTTTTCAGTGGATAGTGTTTACTCCGTTCCCAATGTGACGGCAAAGTTAAATTTTCATTTTGCTGGAAAAGAGCGAAATACGGCGAAGCCTTTCTGCTTGTTATTTCCTAATGTGGAAGGAGCTGGTTCTCAATCCCATGGATCACAGCTGTCCTGTCAGGGCTCATATACACTGAGTGAAGTATTTGCATCCCCGAGCCTGCTGATAGACTGAGCATGTTTGTCTACAAAGTGCTTTTAAATGAACTAATACATGATTCATGTGGGCTCCATTGAGCAGAACACCAATCTGTCTGGACACACTTTGCTGTAGGCTTGACAATGGGAACATTTCTCTGGGTGAGACAGGTACAACCATCCCCTGGAAAACAGGGAGGCAGCAGTGTCGTGGCCTGGCACATCCCAACCCTGCATGGGGTCACTCCAAGCCCTGGGCTGGAGGTTGTGTTTGGGATATTCTTCCTCCTGTCTCTCTCTGGGTGCTCGTGACACCAGCGCTGCACAGGCTGTATCTGCTCAGTCATGCTTGAGCAGGAGAGGAGAGTGCACCACCTTTATTATTTATACAGGGATACAATAAGATTCCTTGCAGTGGAGGAAGGAAAAAAAAAAAAAATTGATCCCAAGTATACTGTTTCCTATTGAACTAAATAGATTTTTAATCGAGTCTCTGTTCCTTTGGGTAATTGACTTAACAGTGCGGGCAAATTAATTTCAGATAAACTATAGCTGGGATTTTCCAAGGAGCACAAGGGTGCTGCGGAGTCAGCTCCAGTGCAGCAAGAGCAGGGCAAATATCTTAATTCCTCTGGCTTTCCAGGCACATTGCAACCCAAATGTTTGACCCGGAGCTGAATCCAGCAGCTTTTATGCCAACAAAACTCCCGCTGAAGTCAGTCGGAAAACTGACTCGGGGAGGACAGCAGAAAATGGCTCCAAAAATTCCCCAGTGCTCCTGGATGTGTTATGCACACATAACCTCCTCCCTGCGTTTAATAACCTCATCTGAATGTCGCTCTTTGCAAGGCATTGCTGTGCTTTCTGTGATACTTGGCACCAGCTCCTCGTTGGGGATCTTGTCTGCTCAGGAAAGCCTTTGGAGCAATTTCATTTTCCAGTGGACCAAGCAAGAAGCCCACTCCAGTGGTGACAGACTGTGGAGCAAAATCAGCATCACTCTGCAGCTTCAAAACATCCCCTTTCCTCTCTAGTAAAGCTCCTTCGAGAAAGTCTGTATATAAAAATAAAAATGAACCAAAACCGAGGGAATTTGGATCAGTCTGAGTTGTATTAGAGTCATAAACAGCTACGGAAAAATATGTGTGCCATGATTTGTAGCTGAAGGGTTCTCAGGGCATTGTTCCTGGTGGGTTTTCCCAAATCCAGAGCCTTGGAGAGACAAGGAGAGCTGCATTCCCTTGTCCAGGCTGGCAGCAAAAAGCAAAGGCCAGAGGAGGAGCCCGAGGGCTGCATTTTCAGCCCTGATGGCTTTTGTCTTGTTGAGACAGGCGACTTTAGACATTTTACCTCCCTCCAACGTCAAACCTGTGAAATCCTAAATCTTTTACAGAGAACTCTGTGCCTACAGCAACATACAGAGCAAAACTCCTTCCAGAATTTTGTAAGGAAATGAAAAATACACAATTTAAGAATTAGTAGCTGCTTTCTACGGCTGAAAAAATTATATTCTGCTGACTGGAAACAATAAAAATACCGCTGTTATTATTAAAGAAAATTTACTGTATGGAAAGGTTGTGTTTTACATATTTTGGTGCCTTAGTCATCTAACTTCAGTAATTAAAGAGAAAATCAACTGAACTATAATTAAAATGAAATTATTCCTCAGTTGCCAGTTGCAACTGTCATGAAATCAAGGAATGTGACAAATCATACTCTGTATTATTTACATGTTCTGAAAGAAAGGATAAATATGTGTCTATATAACTTTTCTCCCAGACAAATCTTAATAAAAATATTTGTAGTATTTTTCCTCTCTGCAGCTGTTTGCAGAGCTGATGATTAGAGATGATTTGTCATGTTTTCTGTTATTCTGTCCTGTTAACCTGGCTGCTTTTATTGGCATATCCTGAGTTACCATCCAAAATTTTATCATTTAATATCAAAATTACCATCCAAAACTCTGGTTGGATGAGATTTGGCTGCTGGTTGGAAAGGGCTGAAATGATGCTGAGCTCTGATGGCACTGTGGTCAGGGAAGCTTGGATTTGTGAAAATAAAAGGGACAAACTGGATATAAAGAAAATGTATTAAAAGAAAATAATGTACCATTCTTATCTAAAAAACAGGAAATTCTGGGGTAAAAAACCTTTAATTAGAAGCTTATTAGCAGTAGCAAATAATAGATTCACTAAGAGGAATTTTCAAAGTTCATGCAAAAACCTGACACTTTTTCCAGGTTTCTCCAGCAATAAGGATGAAAGTCAGAGCAGATGAGGGAAACCCTTTTTCCTCTTTGCTGCTCCCCTTTTCCTTGTTTGGTTATTTGCCTGCCTGGATCACCTGGGATGCAGGAGCCAATCTTCTCAGCAAAGCTTTATGCCAACTCAAATATTTTTTCCTTTTTTTCCCCTTAGAAGTGTATTAATATGATATTTAATAGTTTCTAGAAATTGTCATGTGGAAGGAGGGAGGGGTCGCCCACAAAGGCCCTGGACTACTGCAGGGAATCCAGGATATTATGATGAATTTTTAAAATAAATATTAAACACATGATTTAGCTGGTTTTCCTTCCTTTTCTTTGCAAGTAATACGAAATTAAACACTATTTTAAAAGAACTTGCCTTTTTCCCCTGTTGCTTAGCTCATTGCCCTCAAAACTTTGAACTCTACTCAGCTGTTAATTATTCCACAGTGACAGATTCCTATTGGCTCTTCCTACCGGTTTGCTCCATTAATTTTTTTTCCAAAACACAGCACCTGCTGAACAACCCCACTCTCTGTTTCTCTGAGATTTTTTTTTCCCTCCAAAAATGCTGTTCTGGAGGTTGGACCCGCTCCTTCTCCTGCCAAAAGGGGATGCTGGATAAATGTTCAGGATACCTGAAGCTGGTGGGAACTGAGCTGGGTCACTGGGAGTAAATTTGGGCTCTGCAAGGGATCCTAACTGGGAATGGAGCTCCTTCCTGCTCCCACTTAACCCCGGTGTTATTCCAGAACAAGCCTGTTGAAATTAGGGGAGTTATCCTGGCTTAACACCAATGCAACTGAGAGCAGAATCTGGCCCCGTGCTCTTGGCATGATTACTTTTTTGGCAGATTTGGCCACTAATGCTCTCAATGGGTTTTGAGCTTACATTTAATGGCATTACATTTATTTTAATATTTTTTTAAATAGCTAGTGTAAATTGATTCTACTAAAAAAAAGAAAAAGTCCCTTTACCTACTCATGTTCATTTGTATTTCAAATGGCCCATTACATTTTCACTAACAATCATTAGAGCTGTGTGAGCTTATTGAAGCTTGGGCTTGGACTGAAACTGTTAAAACTGCCAGGTCTGGATTTTTTTAAAGCTGCAAATAGCACTAGAAAAGGGATTTTTTTGATTTTTTTTTTTTTTTTTTGGTTATAATACATGACTAAGTAATTTGAAATATGGTTAAGCCTGTGGTGAAGAAATACACTGCTTTATTTTTTAGGTCCTCCAGTGGAAAATATGGGCCCAGCCTGGATGAGCTCTGATACTCTGATCAACACATTAATAATAAATCTTCCAGATTTAGGCAGAGCCACCGGCTGTAATTCTAGTTTTGAGTCAGAGAAACCTGACAAGAAGTTGGTTCCAAACTTTGAGGAGCAGCCAGCACAGAAAGCAATTCGAGCATGATAAAGGAACAGGATCTTTACAAGGATTTCCACTCATGCCTGGTGTCAATCCCGAGTGTGGGGCTCCAAAAGAGGAGCACAGCCCCTGATGCCCGTCAGCTGTCCTGCAGTGGGTGGGAACTCCAGGTGGGAACTGGGGAGCTTTTGGAGACAAGGCTGGAAGGAGATGGAGCACCAGGTGCTGGACCTGCTGAGCCACGGATGTCATCTGGGGCCTCTCTCCAGGGCAGGGGATGATGCATTGCTCCTCCAATCCTCGGGATCCGGGTCTGATTTCCCGGGAAGAGTGCCCACCAGCTGCAGCTCCCCATTGCCCATCTGTCTTAGCAGAGGTTGGGGCATCCCCTGCTCTGCTGGCAGGTTCTTGCACACTGCTAATTGTACCTCTTCTAATTGTTGCCATTAATTCTGAGGAGGAAAGAACAGGTATTAATGCAGACATTTAGCCTTGTGCCTCGTTCACATCGCTGCCACGCCGCGCTGGAGTAGAGCCACACACGGAAATGTGTGCAGCAGGCTGCACTGGAAACCTGAACACACTCAAAATATTGGTTTGAGATAGCTGAATATGAGGTCATGCACCAGGGCACAGCTCTACAAGGCTGAACAGCTTAGGCCAGGTGCAATTGTTGGCCTCTGAACAAGCTCCCTATCAGAAATGTAGTGAACAAACACTTGAAGATACAAAGAGTTTTTTGACTTGTGCTGTTGACTGACTTAATTCTGCCAACCCCCCCCAGTGCTCCGTTCCAGGACCTCTTCCAGTCTGATTTGCTTCCTTTTTCCCTTGCCTACATGTACATCTAAAGGATCTCTAATTCTCCTTTTGCTCTGCTTTTTAACTTCACATGGCACAACACGAGTAGTTTTTGCTGGTTTATTTTTTTCCCCCAAAAAAATTGCCTCAATATTCTTTGCATTTAATTCCTCCACATACCCGTTTCTGGGCCAGCTCAAGTTGTTTTGAGTTGAATCACTCCCGCTTGCATTTTCTCCTCTCCAGCCTCTTCCATGCTGAGCCATTGGTGGGCCCCATCCTTTTACACGACTTCTTCCAGGTCATTGATACTTGGAGTGGAGAGTGCTGTCCTGACATTGATCTTGCTGTGCTCCAGTAGGCACTAAGAACAAACAATATTAGGTTATAGCATTGATTTAATGGATTACAATTTTTTTCCCAATCATGTTCTTGTTAAGCACCTTGTAAAATACATCATGTCACATGTTCATCCCCTCAGCTTCATGGTGAAAAAAATCCAGTGCTGGCTATTGCCCTCACACTGGGAAACCTCATCCTCCCCAGTACCTGGGAGTTATCAGCCTTTAATTTAATCTCAGCCAATGGCTTCCAGTGCAGTTTTTAAAATTTTCATAATTTGTGAGCAAGTGGACAAGCCGGCCACTGAAAATGGGTATCAGGATCTAATAAAAACCTAATAAAACTTTCAAAGCCACTCTCAGGTGCTCTCAGGAGAGGATTATGCAATCCCTGCCATGCAGCAGGAGCCTCTCCCTCCAGCTGATGTGCAGGCAGAGCCAGGCAGGTCTGGACGGCTTTTCATGTCCTCACTTCTTTTTTTGGATGAATTCCGGACTCCTTTGTCAGCCCAGAAGTCACTCCTGATACTTCTCAAAGTAACAGTGCTGTGGTTTGATGAGAGAGGAGATAATGTGGCCATGAGGCTTAGGATGTATCAACACACACATAATTTCATTAAGTGCTCTTCCTAATTATTTTATATATTAATGCACTGCCATCACTGCCTGCCAGATAATCTTTCATGTGGAGCACAGAGCTGAAAAGACATCAAAGCAAATTTGGCTGCTTCCTTCAATGTACAGTTTAGGAGGGCCCATTTTCTCAAGGCTGTAGGATCCCTACATACAAATATAACAAAATGAAAATGGGACCCAAATGTTGGTGCAAATGATATTTGCAATACAACAGCTTTGGAAAATGTACATTTCCAAATATAATGGTTTAATTAGGCTGGAGACTTGTGTGTTATCTTGAAAAACTGCTCAGCCTGGTTTTGGTGCCACTTGGCAGAGAAAGACCCAGTGTTACAAGACTAGTGACAACATTTTTTTCTGCTCAAAATTAAACCTGGCATTCCCAAGAGTGAGGCTTCCTCACTGGAATTTTTCACTGCTCTCAATGTAACAGATATTTCAACATTTCTGGCTCTCCACAGACTCCATCATCTCCAAATCACACGGTCTTGACCCCCACCCATGCAGACCAACATACTGAGGTGACCAGAGGCTGTGAGGGCACAAAGATCTGCTTGTATCACCATAGCTGGGTGTAATTATTCTTAATCTTATGTAAATTTGGAGTTCTTCTATTGAAATCAGCAGAACTGGAGGGTGGAGATACAAAATAAGGGCACCTGACTCTGTTTATCCAAGTTTATGATGTCCTGTGAAGAGCTGAGGCACAGAGCCATGAAAACAGGATGGATTCTGAAAAGAAAACTGCAGGTGCTCACAGAGAGAAATACCTTTGTTATTCTTCCTCAACCTTCCTAGTCCTCAGCAAAGTATTTTAAAAAACATTTCAGTGACATGATGGATGTGAACCATTTAAAAGTTTTATCGAGCTTTACTGTAGTGCAAATCTTAAAAATACTATAGAAATTATATTAAGATTTTCAGTAAGGTTCCACACAGAATTATGAATAAATGTAAAATTGATTTCAGATTGGAAATAGATGCCAGGAAGATTTTGCATATCGGGTAAAGCAATGAAATTACATTTATTGCTGTTTTGGTTTTTTCTTTTTTTTTAAAAAAAAGCACTTCAGCTCAGGTAATAATTGTACAGTCTATTATAATGATCCCAGGAGGTGCCTAACAGTACTGCAATTCTAAGTTTTACACTTTTATTTTTCATTTGAAGAAAAACTTGTCACAATAAAAGTGATACATTAACAGAACATCACTTCCTTTTTTTTTTTTTATTATGCGTATTTAGATTATTTCCATGAAATTGCTTATCAAATCCCACAGGCCTTTAAAGATAACTGAACAGTTACCCATTTGTGTTAACTCTGGGATACTGTGCAAGAATTTGTGATGGGACACTGAAAAGATAAAGTGTTCTCTGAGGTTTATAATTCCTGGTTTGGCATCGAAGGGCGGTGTTCTCAGAGCTCTAAAAGGAACAAATGCTCAGGGCCTTGTGGGGTATTCGAGACAACCAGATTGGCACATCAGGAATCAGATTCCCCGAGGGTCAAAAATTCCCATTAGTCTGTCTGTTCCTCCTTATAGGTGTTTGAATACTGATAAAAATCTGATTCTCAGGTTTTTAAGTGCTGTTGGGTTTCAGCAGATGGATCCACCAGAAATATATCTCTGATTTTAGGGATATGAAGATTTCACTCACTACTTAGGTTTTGCTTCCTTAAGATCATGGAATCATTCAGGATGGGAAACACCTCTAAGACCATTGAATCCAACCACTCCCCAGCACTGCCAAGGCCAGCACTGACCCGTGACCTCAAGTGCCACCTCCACATGACTTTTAAATCCCTCCAGGGACGGGGACTCACCACTGCCCTTGGCAGACCATTTAAATGCTTAATAACATCGACACATTGCAAAATTAATCTTTATACGCAATTTAATTTAGGATATTTCTACTACCTTTTCTTTCCTCCAGTGGAACAGCCAGGTTTTCCAGGTCTTCCAAGCATTTTTCTGGATAGCTTCATGTTTCTACTACCACTGGCCCATCCCTAAGTCTATGATTTCCTGCTCATGGAGGGCCTGCCAAGGGAAACAGCAGTGAGAACTGTCATGTGCTGGACCTCCAAAGAAACTTGAGTGTACCATGTTTGAGGGCACGGAAAACCATGTGCCTGGTGGATAAATGAACCAGGGAATCAGTTTGGTTGGAAAAGACCTCCAAGATCATCAAGTCTGATCTTTGTTGATCTCCACCATGTCACCAGCTCAGTGCTGAGTGACTCCTCAAGGCCTTCCAGGGCTGGGGACTCCAAACCTCCCTGGGCAGCTCCTGCCAAGGCCTGACCACCCTTTCCATGAGGAAATTCCTCCTAAAGGAACCCAGGCTGGGACGACACAGTGAGAATCAGGCTGAGGCTGGCGTTGCCATCCTTCGCTTGATCTTGCAGTGACTCGGGAAGAGCTGAAGGCGAGGTGGCCACAAGCGCTGGGACGAGGCAGCGGCTCGAGGCAGTGACAGCAGATTGGGCAATGTTCAAGGCTGTCAGCTCAGCGAGCAGGAGGTGAGTACAAGCAGACATTAAAGATTCAGAGGAAGGAGCAGCACGTTCATCTGCTCCCGCAGCCGCGGCACCAACCCTGAACAGGCGTCGCCCCAAGACTCTCTCGCGGCGCTGGACTGCGGCGGAGAGCGCTGCCAGCTGAACTCATGCAGTAAAGAAGAGTGATTATACATCCTGTATGTAATCACAGAACATATGTCGGCATGGCACATGAAATCTGGGCACACTTCACCCACCTAGTAAAGACCAGGGAAATTATGAACAGGCTACAGAAGGAAAACAAGTTGCCAAATTTTCCCAAACCAAGCAGGAGGTTCCAGCGAGCTGGAACTCCACACAGTATATTCTTGAGGGGGTTTTGGAACAGAAACCTGGATATGTCTATAGCATGTTGGCAATGCTCGTGATATAAAGAGCAGATGTCCTCACCTCCACCCACACGATTATGGCTGCCAGTTTTTCTAATATCTTCTGCCTGATGAACTGTCCAGTTGCAGGGATTTAGGCAGGAAAATATAAATGGTATTTCTGAATCAAGGATGTTTCACTCGATGTGAACCTCTCAGAATTGGTCAAGGGAAAATGACAAGACAGACCAGGCCAAAACATGGTTTGTCTTGGGTTGGGGGAAATTTAGATCAATAGATATTTTAAAAATGGAATTTTCTGAAAGCTTCCAACTGTTGAAATATAAGTAGATCAAAGAATAAGAAGAGAAACACCTGCTAAGAGATAAGAGAAAAAGCAGCTTGAAAAGTATTAGGAGTAAAGGGAATTACAGTCCAAGTTGTTTTCCAGATAGCAATAGCAGAACAACAGTAAACAGTGCAGTAAAGATGAGACTGTTGAATAAATATTCTTGTTTTATAATGCAGAAAAAAGTCAATTAGTACAGGATAGTGAACAAACTTTTGATATGTGAACAAACAAAATGTCCATAACAAATCAGGGCAATGGGAAACAACGCTAATATAACTAAAACTATGGGAAACAAGCTACTAATATTAATTCCAGATAAAGTGCTGGCTTGGAAACCTGAGTATTCAATTAATGAAGTCCTGATGGGTGGAATCCCATGGCTGGTGATTGGTGTGGTTGGTAGTTCACCTGAGACGGCAATCTGCTCATGGTTATGAAATCAGTCACGTTCCAAGCCCCAGATTTTCTGGAATCAGCACTTCCCATCATTTGGGAGGGTTCTTGGCATTCTCCAGTGTCCTGTGTGCACTCAGAACCTGGAAGAAAGCATAAAATCATGGATGACCAAGATAGCAATGGGTGAGGATGGCAGGCGTTGGAGCAAGAACTGAAGGACACCTTATCCATGAAGGTGGAAGAGGAGCTGCCCCATGAGGGTGGAGCAGCTGGGGAGGAGAGCAGTGGGATACAGACAGGGTGGTTATTTGGATCTGGTTATTCCACTTCATTCCTGGGCACACCTGGCTGTTTGGGGATGACAGAGGCTGCTGTCCTCAAAGGCTGTGCTTCAGAGGTTTCTGAGGGAAAACCAGGCTAATGATTAATGAACATGCAGCTTATAGGAAAGGATTCCAGGGTTGGGTTTATTTAGCTTATCAAAGAGAAGGTTAAGGATGACTTGACCATGGCCTATACGCACCCACATGATGAAGTGAACTTTAATAATGGGTACTTTCATCTATCAGACAAAGATATAACAAGGTCAGTGGCTGGAAATAAATTCAGAAGAGTAATTAAGGTACACGTTTTTTAATGTTGAGAGTGATGAACTGACACAAGAACATACTAGGATGCATAGGGAGTTCTTTATTTTTGAAATTATTTTTAAGAGGTGTTGTTTCACTCAAAAAAAAAAAAATTCTAATTCAGTTTGCTGAGGGAAATTCAATGTTGAGCTGGAACTACCTGGTCACAGTCAGTCCTTCTGGCTTTGCAATTTACAAATCTGGTAGTGTGAAAAAAGGACACGCTGCCAGTACACCAGCGTTCACACAGCTCTGACTGGAAAAGCAGGAGCAGCTATTGTTTGTTACCAAAGCATGTTTATAAATATGAAATAAGGCTGAACCCTGGCAGACGTGCTGGCAGGAAGCTCAATGTTTGTTCCCGGGATCTTCCTGGCAGATGTCATGTCTGGAAGTTTGGGCAGCGAAAATCAATCCTCCCCTCTCCCCCTCTGCCTGCAAGGGCCATCCTGGGGCATGGACTCTTCTTGCCACTTTGTAAAACTCCCAGGATCCTGGGGGAAAAAAAAGGGGTTTGTGACAGGAAACCTAAAATACCTTTCAGTGCATGAAGCAGATGGGTAGGTTGGTTTTACCTTGCTGTTGGCACTGGAAATTGTTGGGGAAGAAGAGTAAGCTCACAGCCATGGTGACCCAGATGGAGACTTTCCCAGTGGGATGTCCCCTGGCATCCCCCAGGAAGGTTGGATGAATCAGAAGAAATAATGGAATTGTTTAAATTGGAGAAGGCTTCTAAAATCATCGAGTCCAAGCTTTAACCCAGCATTGCCAGGAAATGGTGGAAGGAAGGAGGTGGCAGGAATATCTCCTTGTCCCAGGTGGGGATTGGAAGTGAAGACCAGAGCATCTCTTGCCTTCTGAGTGAGCTCTCCACAGGCCACTCCAGAGCAGCCCAAATTGCAGCCCTGCATGGCCTCTTTTCAGTGCGTGACATTAGTCTGGCAATTTCCCTTCTCTTTATTGGCTTAGCTTAATTAAACTTCAGTTATCACTTTCCTTCCAATTAAAGATTTATTTTTACTACTGGAATAAATAAAATGATGGGGGCACTGGGAGCAAATGGAAATGGCAACAGGGAAGTTCCTTCTCAATTACATTCCTTTGGTTAAATTTTGTGTTGTGGAAAACAAATCAAGCTGGGGGTCGGTTCTGGTTTGCAGCCAGTGGATTTCCAATAAATTAGATCTGATTATATTGTACAAGAAAGAGATGTGGATGGAAAGCTGTAAAAAAGTGAGGCTTCTGTTAAATTAAATAACGAAGATAATTTGGGGATGAGATTTCTAAAAGCACAAGAAGTCTGCAACTTCCACGTGAAGTTTTTCAAGGTGCTCCAGTTCTCTCAGAATGTAAAGCCTTCGTAAATGGCACCAATAAAAATCTTCCAATTTCCATCTATATTTTGATTACCTTACAGTGAGTACAGAATATAATAAACTCCCAGTTCTGTAATGAATTCAAATAAACAAACAACTACCCTAATCCCCAAGCAGGCCTTCCCTAAACGAAATGGAGAATAATTTGGGGATATAAAGTCTCTTTGTGTTATTTGGAATTGCAGGTTGCATTAGCATCGTTTGGGTTTGCTGGTGCTCTATATGTGATATTGGTTCCTGGTGAATAGCTTAAAACAACAGACAATTGGTAAATAAAGCAGCACAAGGGTTTTTTTCCTCTGCAGAGGAAGGAAGTAATTTGCATTTTTATCCTATTAATTTCTCCCCTTAAAACAGGTAACAAGAAAAAAAAAAAAAGAAAGAAAGAAAAAAAGGAAATAGTTTTCTAGTCAAAATGTTTTTTTGCCCAGTGGAGTTGTGGTAATAAAGAGTAAAAAATGCAGGAGATAATTGTGAGCACTTTGCAGGAGTGCCCCTGTGGCGCTTGGCCGGGAGCGCGTCCCGCGGGAGCGCAGGAGAGGAGCTGGAATCCCTCTCCTCCACATCCATCCGAGTCCTGAGCAGCGTTTAGAGATTCCCCAGGATTTAAGAGGACAACTCTCAGCCCAGGATCCTCTCTTTACCTTGCATTAGGCAGCCGAGGCCTGTAGGGGGAGATTTCTTATTACTCTTTAAAGGAAGGGAAGCAGGAGAAACCTTGGAGCGCTTATGGATATTATTTCTTGCTGGAGGTTTCCCTCCTTTAAAGGTTTTAAATTAGATGAAAAGACCAGATGCTACTACAATATTAAATCCAAATAGATTTTTTTATATATCTAGCACATTATAAAGATATAATATTAAGTTCTCATCTAAATTAGTAGATATAATTGTTTGGCAGGGAAGGACTTGTGATTTCCAGCCTTTAAATACATATGTTGAAGGGAAGGAGACCTGGGAACCCTTTTTGTCCCTGGGCTGGATGAAGCAGCAGCTGGTCCTTGGGTGTTGGGTTCATGGAATTGCACAGGCTGGTGAAATTCCACATCTTGGAGAGAGAATAGAGGGAGGTGAAGGGCAGGATTTTCCTGGGAGTGCACCCTCATTCCTCACCCAGATGTTCTGGTGAGGTCCCAGGGGGAGCTGGCCCTGCATGAATGCCCAAGAGCTGAGTCTAAGAGAGGCCAGCCAAGGGGATTTGGGGAAGAAAGTATGAAAATGCAATATTTTGCAGGTTAGCTGGATGAAGGCTGATGGAGGCAGCTGATTTTGGGCTCCTTATGGAGGGGAACAGTGAGCTGCTCCTGCTCTTGGGTTCTTACAGCATCCTACCCTCCCATTCCCCTATCCCCAGGGACACAATTCCTGTCTGGATGAGCTGCCAGAGCCTGTGCTGGTGCTGCAGTGGCTCTTCCTTCTGTGCAAAGCTCTGCTTTTATCTGTCACAGAAATACCCCATGTTCTCCATTTGTGCAGGATAACCTGACCAAGGAGGTGATTTTGTAACATGCCACAGTCAATCTTATCTTTAAAGTGACACCCAGTTATAGTGATTATTTTTCGTTGCAAACCTGAGAATAAAACACCCTAGATCAGATCAGAAGCACACAGATTTCCTCCCTTGTACCAATAATTTGTATTTTTCCAAACATGGCTCAAAGCCTTGACTTTTCAGACACTCGTGACCAAGTTTAACTTCACCTGTATGACAATGGAATTAGGAGCCCTGCTTTTAGCAGGAATCAGGAGTTAAATCCCAAACAGCCCTTTCACAGAGCTCCAGCCTCTGGTGTTTGTGTAGTGAGGGGGAGAGACTGGAAAGAAAACAGCATCTCTAAGAAATTTGCAATTTTTTTTTTTTTTAAGCAGTGAGGAGCAGCTTAGTTACACTGTCTCTCCTTCATGGAACAAGAAACCAAACACTATAAGTGGAAAGGCAAACAATTGCTTTGCTCATGAGAACTTTCAAAATAACACCTTTCAAAGCCAGAAATGCTGCTTTTAACCCACCAACATCTGCAAGCACCTCAAACACCCTGTGCCAGCCCAAACTTCTGTACACAGGAAATCCTAAGTTTTTCCACTTGATGGGAAAAAAAAATCCAGATCCCTTAAAATGTGACCCTGTGTAATGTAACAGGCTGGTGAATTTTTTAGATTTAAATGATTTGCATGTGGGTTTGTGCTGTAAAATTGCTTAGTGCCTGTTCCTGGATAAACCAGAGGGTTCTGGTGGCACCCCAGTGACACAGGGTTCTGGAAAGCACCAAGCCCCTTGAGGAAAACACTGGCATTGATTAGTTTTTCAGCTGTCAACACAGGGAAAATGTGTGGGTACAGCTGGGGGTGCTCACCTGGAGAGGAGAAGCTCCAGGGAGAGCTCAAATCCCTTTCCAGTGTCTAAAGGGGCTCCAGAACAAGGGATGGAGGGACAGGACACAGGGAATGGCTTTAAGCTGTGAGTGGGTAGATTTAGATGGGATTTTGGGCAGGAATTGTTCCCTGGCAGGGTGGTCAGGCCCTGGCACAGGGTGCCCAGAGCAGCTGCGGCTGCCCCTGGATCCCTGGCAGTGCCCAAGGCCAGGTTGGTGCAACCTGGGATGGTGGAAGGTGCCCCATCCCATGGCAGTGGTGGAATGGGATGAGATTTAAGGTCCCTTTCAACCCAACCCATTCCATGGTTCTGTGGCTGATCCTCGATTCAGCTGGAATCACTTCCTGTGTCTAGAAAAAAATTCCTGCAGATCTTTTGTCTCCTCCTGGGCACACCCAGCATTCCTCAGGGCTCTCCCTATAGGCTCCCATGGAGCTATTAAGGAGCTGAATCGACAGCAAGTGCATTCACCAAGTGGCTTCATCACGGCCATTCCGAGCTATTACCAACAATTCTTTAGGCAGGCTCCATCCAGTGGAGTTTGCTGTCAATTAAGGGGCTGCTCCTTGGCATCCCAGCATGTCAAATAGCCATTGTCTGGGTTCAATAACCCTCTCTAATTAAGTATTTACTAGATTCCACTATTAAGCCACTATTAAGCATCTTAAAAACCTTTATTTATTATGTATTAATCAATAGTCCTTTTGGAGTATTGGATAAGTAAATGAAGTTATTACAGGTCCTTTTGGTTTAATACTTTTTAGTGCAGCAGAAAAATAAGGAAATTTACTCAAATAAATGAAGGTCATGTGAAAAGTCCTGTAAATCCAAGAAACGCAAGCTAAGAACCAAATCCATGCACCAACAGCCAACATTAATATTCCAGGTTATTCCTGCCTCCCCTTGCTCCCTTCCTCGTGGTGACAGAGACAAGGGGCACCTCTCACTGCTGAGGCTCCAAATGAAGTTGGGGTTCCTCTCCCTGCATCAGTTCCCCAATTTCTCTTTCAGCCCCATTCAGATCTGGATGAATAATAATTTCATCTACACGAACATCACTTTGTTTGCCAATAATTTGATAAAGATTTCCCCACCATGGCAATGTGTGAATATGTTTACATAAGGAAACAGCAGCGAATCCAGCAGCCTAATCGGAATCCACAAAGGAACTCTGAAGTGCTTACAATCCTCTGCTCCCTTTTGGATTTCTCCCAATACCTTCACTTAATGATCACAACTCGAAAACGCTCGCATTGAACCAAATGTCTTAGACTAATTATGTGTTAGTATCTGATAACATTTTGCCACAAAAATGTTTGTTTGAATGTATCTTATCAAAGTAATGTTTGTGCCCAGGATTAGCCACTGCTTGGCTAAAGATTTATGTAATCAGCTTATTTTAAGATTAATTCATGAAAAAAAAACCCCACAAATACCTATTACCACTTAATTTGTATAATAGATATTTACTATATTTTAACAGTGCAATTAAAAATTAATACGGACCGTAAAACCATAAGGTCATGTAAACACTCCACTATTTATCTGGTAGTTCACTTATCTTTTTATCCCAAGATGTGATTATGCAGCCCAGACCTTTCAGGTTTGCAGAGCAGAGAAAGGTCAGCAGCGAGATGAGATGAATATTCCGAACTCCGTTGCCAGCAGACGTGGACAGGGCCACGCGCTGGCCCCGCTCATTCATCACTCCCTGGCTGGAGAGGTGGCAGAGCTTCTGGAGCATGGCAGTGGATTGATGGAGCCCAGGAGGTGAGGACGTCCCTGGGGTGGGCAGCTGAAGCCACTGACGGAGCAGTTGGATGAAACTGTTGCCCCAGTGCTTTCTTTGCTCTGTGAGTAGTCAGGGCTTTCCTTTTAACGCGTTTCTTTTGAGGGTTTGGCCTTGGCCGTGAGGCTCAAATGTCGGCGGCTTCAAAGCCTCCGTGTGGGTTTTCCTTACGTGTGTTTGAGCTTCCTAAAAGTTTCTGTCCCTTATTATCCTAAAAGTTTCTATCCATTCATCACCCTTATGATGATATCCTTAATTAGCGCTTCTTTGCCTCGCATGTTTTGCCTCTGCCCACCCATGTCCAGGCTCGCAGTATGTCCATAAACCTGGTCTGTGGTGGTCTGTATTAAAACACATCTTCCCAGTGTCCCTCTTCAAAAGATTCTTTTGGGTTTTTATCTTCTTTTCTTCTGTTAGAGCCAGGATTAAAGCACAGGAGACACTGTTTTCTCATGTTCAGACTCAGTTGTTTATTACTTCTTATCTATAGTTCAGTCTCACCAGTTGTGAGTTCCAGCCAACAGGACAGAAAATGGCTCTGTCTCTAACTCTTTCCACTGCCTTTTAAGCACTAATTACCCAATAATGAGATGACACCTTTATTATTTATATTTTTAACTCAATAAAATGGCCCATGGTCAGCAATGTGGACCTTTTTACCCAATAAGAAAAAGCCACCCAAAATCATGAAGAAGAAGGAGGTGAAAGAAGAACTTAGCCAATGCCCTAAGTCCTCCATATTGTTTTATAGATATTACTATGCACTAAAATCTTAAAATCTACATTTCCAGGGTTCCAACAGATTCTCACCCTGCGAGGGGCAGGAAGATGGGAAGGGCTGAAAGCTCTTCTCTCTTCACTTCTGTGCCATTCCAACTCTCAAAAATCAATGGAAAATTGCCACTGGCACCCTACCACCACCCAGTGTTTGATACTCAAACAGCTGTACCCTCAAAGTCAGCAGAACTAAACTCAAATCTAGGAATAAACACACTCAACAGATTTTTAGTGGCTTTAGCATGACAGTAGAATAAAACCCCCAAAACATTAAATTTTCTTTCGATATTTCATCAGTCCAGTTTCAGTCTGAGCTTAAATCTAGAAGAGCACAGGCCTTTGGATTTAAACAAAATTGATAAATAAGTTTCTATGCTTTTGCTGATCTTCAAACAAATTTGTGTTTCGAGATCAAATTTAATTTAAAAAAAAATTTCCTCTGTGGAAGGCTCCCAAATATCAAATGCAAGCTGATTTAAAATAGCAGGTTCTCACCTGAGTTTCTGAACTCAAGAAATTAAATCCAGGAGAAAAATCTAAGGAATTCTTTCCTGCTGGCTTTATTAGCATTTCAGAAGCAGGTCCTAGGTCCTCTATGGGCACAGTCCATAGCATCATTTAATAATTCAGGCTTGGCTAGCAAAGCATGGATGTGTCATAGCTAAAAGTCCAGTCAAAGACACATCCATATGCTCAAGGTACATCTCAGAGGGAGGATTCCCAGAGTGTTTCCTTTGGAGACCCACAGGTCAGCATGGAAGAGCTGCTGGCTGCCTTGCAGCCCTCAGTGTGCCACTAATAACCCTGGTAATACCTGACAGGGAAAATTTCCTGGCTCTTCCTTATCAATTGGCAAAAAATGTATCAATTTCTGATCAGTCATTGGCATATCAAGACAATCAAACACAAAAGAGGCTCACGCCTCTTTCCCAGCAGGTGGGTAACAAGCAAACAGCTATTCCACAGTAAATTTAATTTTTAAAACATTTGTTTCCAAATAACCATTTCCCTTTATCTTCTTTATCTTTGCTGGTCCAATTCTGACATCCCTCTCAAGGTGTGCATAAGTTGTGATGCTCAGTGCATTGTTTCCCAGCAGTAAAACACCCCTGTTTTACCAAATTTGACAAAAAAGAAGCCCCCCGTGAGTGTTTTCCACACCACAGCAAAGAAAACCGGTTCCTTGACACTGAATATGGCAAAATAAAATCATAGCTATTGTGGAAAGCTTTGACAGACTATCTGGTAACTTTGAACTGTCTCTGCAAATCATTAGATTGCAAAACGGTTCTGAGGGAAAAACAAATTAAAAGGTCAAGTCTTTAACACACAAACATGCAAAACCCACCACAATATTAATTATTTTCAGTGTAATGTAATACTAACCATTGCATATAGTTCTGTAACAGGAGAGGAAGAATTTAATTGTGTCAGTGTGATTGTCCTGGGAATTGGGGAGCCTGCCGTAGGTAGGGAGCTGGATTTCAGCCTGCCAAGGCATTGAAAAGGCATTTCCATCCTCGTGCCATGTCCACCTCCTGCAAGCATCAGAACAAAGAGGTTTTGCCTTCTCTTGTGTGAGAAAAAAAATAATAAATTAAAAATAAAATTTTGAACAGTAAGTTCAGTTAGAAAGGCAGGAATAATGCTGGATGGCAAGACTTCAGTATTTCCTACCCAGTGACTGCTTGGGGATCACAGACTAATTCAGCATGTTTTTTGCTGTCACCTCTGTGCTCCTCAAAAATGAACTTCAGGACCATTTTGGACCTACAGACACAGAAGGCAAAATTCTGTGATTTATTCCAGCATCTCTTATGAGATATTTTCATATTCAGCAGGGTTTTATTTTTCTCCTCCTTGTCCTGCAGTGGAAAAAACTGATCCCAGACTGTGGCAACTTTTTGTTCTCTCAGGGATTTTATTTGCTTCAGTTTTCTTGTTTAGTTGAACTCCAGACACCAAAAAAGAAATACTGTTTTATCATGGATGTTTTCCTCTAGATTTGTGTTGTTATAACATAAACTTATAAAAACTGTGTAGCAGTTTCAGGTTAATTTGTAGTTATATTTGCTGGCTTATTTCATTGCATTATTAAAACATTTAGTACCGTATGTGTCATTAATATTCCAAAAAGTAATTAGCATATTTAATCAAAAACAATTAGGAGCAAGCATTGCTTCCTTTTTTAAGTGATAAAATATTTATGGCTGGAATAAACAAATGGAAAACCAAAAAGCACTTTGAGGTGTTGATTTCACGGGCAGAAAACAAAACAAAAAAAACTCACCCAAAAGCAAGAAGGAGAAGATGCCTTCCAGCCTCCAGCCAGTCCCTGGTGGATTTCTGTCTTTTCTTCCTCTCCAGACTGACAATTATCATGTTACCATTTTAAACCAATGAAGTTTTGCTCCAGTTTTCCCATATTTTAGGTAAATAAGATAACAGAGTTAGGAAGGAAAAAGGTGGGAATCCCACCTTGGAGCCAGCTTTGTGCAGATCTCTCCTGTGAGACACAACAAATGGTGGATATTGACTTGGTTGGCTTTCATAGCAGGGACAGAGATGGGAAAGCTAAAAATGTGCTGGATCCAGGTCAAGAAATTCCTCATTTTATGTGGAATGGAGGGCAAGGAACAAGAGGAAACACAAAAGACCTCCCTGTCCTTCTGCTGGGCTTGTAGAGAGCTCTCTTGAAAGAAGCCATGTAGCAGTACAATAATTTTCAATTTTCAGTTGTAAATATTTGAGCAGAACTTCAAAATAAGATTAATTAGTTGGTTTTAAGACCTCGAGGCCATTTCCTCTCACCTTTCCCTTGCCAAACTGCACCCTTCAATCAGCTCTGTTGACACACCAGAGGGAACATCCCACCTGTGGACTTTTCCAGCCACAGCACATCCCAAATGCATGCTGCTGTTTCCATGACCATTGGTGATCATTGCACAAATATTTTTGGATTAGTTTTAAAATTCATGAGCAGGACAAGCCCTTCTCCAAGTGCTCAGTAAGTGGTTTTGTTCTGAGGCATTAAGATATAGATTATGGGATGGTTTGGGTTGGAAAGGACCTAGAAGACCACACAGTTCCACCCCTGCTGTGGACAGGGACAACTTCCACTATCCCAGGGTGCTCCAAGCCCTGTGCAACTGGGCCTTGGACACTTCCAGAGATGAGGCAGCCCCAGGTCCTCTGGACAAACTGTGCCAGGCCCTCCCTACCCCCATAGGAAAGGATTTTTTTCTAGTATCTCCTCTAAACCCACTCTCTTTCAATAGGAACTTTATGTGGAGTTTCCTGGTTATTCTGTTCTTTTATATCAAAGAAGATAAAGCTCAACAAGAAGACACAAATCCTCATTTTCTGCTTTGTAGAGAAATAGGTTGTTTGCTACGGTTTGAAAACAACCCCAAAGCCCAGCCTGGCCAGGGTGGATGGGGATGGAAGGAGCTGGAAATCGACTCCAGCAAAGGTTTATAAATAGGCTGCGCTTCTCATCCTGAAACATTGCTCCACTTTGCCTATTGTGCTGTAAATTAGCCAGTTCCTCTTTAAACAGAGTCAAAAGAAACAAAATACATATGTAACACTGCTGCCTGGAACACGTGAGGGGAGGGAAAAAAAACAAAAACAACTTATGAAATGCGGAAAACATTTGTTCAAGTCTCCAAGGAAAATGAAGTCAAACCAAACAAGCATATAATATAGATGTACGCCTCATGGGCAAAGTTACCTCTAAGCCCATATGTTTTAACAAATTAAGAGGTAAATAATTTGCTGAAGGTACAGTTCAGCCACGTCAGAACACCTCTGGAAATGAGATATCTCTGCCTTTCAAGTGGTGCTTCTCATCAAAAGGTTTATTTCTCTACTTTTTAGAATAGCACACCTTGTTTTGTCTCAAGACTGTAAGTAACTATTAACCCTTCAGGGCCTCTGCAAATGATGTGGTCATTTGAAGTCGAGGCTGCTTTGCTGCTCTCATGTCTGCAAGCAGCTGAGAGAGATTGATAAAATTCAGGTTTTCAATAGGGGAAAGCCACGAGGGACTTCCCTGGGAATGAAAAGAGACACAGAAAGGTTACTACATGTATCCTAGAGTCTGGTACATAATTCCACTGTTAAAACTTTAATTTATGAAAAAAATGCTGGTGTGGTCCCCAAATGGTTAAATTCCACTCGAACTTTTCATTTTAGTTAGTCATGAATATATCTAACATACAGAGGCCATCAGCATCTCGCCACTAGAGACTATAAAGTCTACTTACATAGGGTTCCTGGGATTTTTCATGTTCTTATGGAAAATATCTCTGAAATCCCCGAGCTGAAAATTTTGATCTCATTTGTGGATGTGAGTGATGCTGAGAAAGGGTTGAAGAGTGAAGAGAACACTTTTCTCGCATAATTTCATTTGTCAGGAGAATCTTGCCGCTGACATTGGAAGAGTGATTTAATTGATTTTAATCATACACCTGAGATTGGAAAATTGAGCCCTCTGTCCTGAAAAATAATTCTAGGCTTCCATGAGAATGTCTAATTTGCAGCTAATAGTTTTTTTTCTTGAAGTTTTGTTATGAAGTTTAGAAAATACAGATCAAAGGCTGGCACGTAGAACTGCTTAGCGCAGCCGGAGACGCTGAATCAGGGCCACGGTGTTTTGGTCTTTCAGGGGTATTAACGGGCACATCTGCCTGGTTTTGGGCAGGCAGGAGAACAAAAGCTCTGACTAAAGAGCACAATTTGCCTTCAGAGAAGAGAGACTTTTATATGCTGAGTACAGCCTGGAAGACTCGGAGTGGTGCTGCACTCCTGGTCGTGTTTAATCCTTGATTTTCTCTTGTCATTGAGTAGGGTGTTTATAAATTGTTCATATATGCCAAGGAGAGGCTCGTTGTGTGCCCCAGCATGCTGCAATGATTTATTCTAAATAAATAATTCCTTTGCTTTTTTATTTCTGGGTTCAAAATAAACAGCGTTATTCAATTACAAATAATAATACTGAACATAACAATGAAGCCAAATAACTTTTGGATTATGAAGAACCAGTATGCCTTATAGTTTTCTTTCCACAATGAAATCTCCATGATCTTTATTACCTCTATCAGCTGTTATTCTGAAGGGGATTACAGGCAGCAAGAAGTTTCACTTTCCCCAATGCTTAGACACTGAGGAAATAATTATATTACAGTACTTATATTCCTCCACACAATAGAAGTTGTTTGAGATGTAAAACTCAATATTTTCTTTTCTGTAACAATTCTAAAAATTTCCATATTGCCTATGTACCCAAAGAATTTATTTTCCAAAACTGCACTGACAATGCTGTTAAATAACCATTCATTGTTTTAGTGTTACCTCTTGTATGAAAACTAGAAAAAAATATCGATTGCATGGCCACTTCAAGGAGGTGGGAACCTGCAGGAGAAACTGGAATAAGAAGTTTGGGTGCAGAGATAGGTTGCATTTGAAATGTTTCAGGGATGAGACAAGGCAACACCACTTGGAATTAAGGACTCAGGCACCTTTGTTTTAATCAGATGTTGTTTTCATAAGATTTCTGCAAGTTGAAATCTCCTTTTCTGCTGTTGAGGCAAGCTTGGAACTTGTGATTGAATGACTGGTTTTTATTTTCTGGATGTAGTGATATCTTGTGAAAACTCCAAAAGAGAATTTGCCATCTTTCTTTCTTTCTTTTTTGGCAGTAAAGTCTTTTCTGAAGGAGACACCATAAGGAGTTGATAAGCTTGTGATTTGTGTTATTTCTGCGGTGGCAAAAATATTTATAGTGAAGGCCCTGCACAAAGAGAAATATCAGCCTCTGGTGAGGCAGGGACAGCTCACATTTTGGCACAGCTGCCAAGGCACAGGGATGCTCTTTTTGCCCATATCAAGGAGGGTTTGGGGTGTCTCTGTCAGCTTGGATAAATTTGGATTGGTTCTGCTGATGCACCTTCAGCAGAGATTCTCCACTCCAGGGAGCTTCAGGCTTTCCTGTAGAAGATTCCTTGCTTTTCCAAGTGCCTGCAAACAGGGATTAAGTCACCAAACCAACTGTTTGATGGAGAGGAAATTTCCACATTGGGGCAAAAGGGAGCACAATTGAACCTATCACAAATGAAACTGGGCCTTGTGTGCTCTGGCTGGGAACAGACCCATGAAATTCAACACAATTGGGCAAATATGTCCTGGCTGAAAAACTACTCTGGATATGATTTGCCAAGAGAAATTGCTCTGGAGGAGCTGTGAACGCAAGTGACCAGCCCAGAACACCAATTTCATCCTTCTCTTCTGTTTCCAATGGTATTCAAGTCATTATTTTTCTGTCCTGACAAATTCAGTGTGGGAGAGGACAGAGTGATGAGGACCAGCCAAATGTCCAGCTCATGAGTTATTTCAAGCCTGTGCAGCCCATGAATATTTGCAGCCAGGGGATATATTTAGCCAGGAAACCTCAAATGCTTGTTTAATAATTAGTTAATGT
Organism: Cettia cetti; assembly: GCA_013401135.1. Lineage (NCBI taxonomy): Eukaryota > Metazoa > Chordata > Aves > Passeriformes > Sylviidae > Cettia > Cettia cetti. The sequence goes on from VZUI01033237.1 coordinate 28,379, forward strand.
TTGTCAAGCAGTTTGATGGTGAGCAGAGCTGTGCAAGGGTTATTATTTTATAAAATACTATGTCTTGTTGAACTCCTCGGGCTGTAGCAACCACAACAATCTCAAAGCTGCCTGTTAATTTTCCTGAGTCTTTTATCATTGCCCTCCATTGGTGATTAAGTGTCGTTTGTCTTATAATTTTAATGTTATCTTTAACACACATAATAAAGTTTACATAATTATAGCCTATTAATATAATTTGCATGCATGTTACTGGCAAGGCACAGGAAATGTTTCATCACCCAGCGTGTAATTTGGCTTATTTAACCATTTCCTTTTAATTTTCATCAATAGATCAGCGTGCCTCCTAAATGGAGACAACTTCAATAAATTCTCTTTTCAAGATCCTTATCTGTATTAAGTCTCTAAAGGTCTCGGTAGCAGGACTATGAAGTGCTGAAGGGGGAACGTTTCTGAATGTCTGCTACGGGAAGTTTTAAAAATTCACATTTTCTTCAGACAAGCGTGGGTCTTCCTAATGAAACCTGGGAACAAGGTGCTCTCACGGAAGCTTTGAAAGTGTGTATGCACCTTACTTCATAGCTGAGCTGTAAAAAGACTTTAAATGAGTAAACAGTGTTTAGATTGAACATGAAAAGAGTCGGCATGAAAAGACAGGTTCAAAATATTACATGATGCTTTGCAAAAGTGTAAATGTGCCTGCCTTTATTTTTTTTTTCCCCCTCTTGGTAAATGGCAAACGTTTACAACCCAACTAAAACAGTACCAAGAGAAATCCTGTGTTTGCTCTTTGGAAGATATTCAATAAATTATAGTGAGCTGCAAATGTCACTGGATTGGGAACTGTAAGAGCTTTACCTTTAAGTCTTTAAGTAAAGACTTGCAGCTGGTGCAGTGGCTTGGTAATCCCTAATGATAAGCTGCTTTTAATGTGGGGGTGAGGCAGTTTTCACACAGATATTACTGCATTAACCTTACTCTAGGTACAGTGCAGGTGTGCACGATATTGTGCTTTGCAGCCTTCCCTACTTTATTCTCCCTGAGTATCCGAAGCCTGCTTTAACAGATCCTCTTATACCATGGTGAAAAGATTGCAGTTCAAGCCTATTATCAACAAAAACCTGCCAAAAGGGCTACATTGTCAGACTTTATGATGGTACTAACTATTCTGTTGTTCTCTGGAGACCAAACTTAGACCATTAAATTCACTTCATTTGTGATTTCAGTGACCTGGGCTGCAGACATCGGGCTTTTGATGTAAAATGCTAGCGCAGGAATCAATGGTACCATCTAGCTCCCCTTAAAGTATATCATAAAAGCATAATGGTCCTCTTCTAAACAAAAGGTGACACTACTCTTGTATAATACAATTATATGGGGATGATGTTTTCAGCAGAGTTTATTTGATATTATGATGTGCAAAGACTTTCCACATTGAAATAAACTGCGTAGCTGAGTTCACTCCATTATTTTCAATAGACTGACTCCATTGTCTGCACTGGAATATAGATAATTTCCATACAGTGGGGAGCTATTTTCATATCCTCTCCATGAAATAGATGAGATTATAAACAGGCTGGGATTACTCAAAAACCAACACAAGCCATGTCTACAGACCCATTTAAGACAAAGGCTGCCTCCGGAATGGTCTCCTTTGATCGGGAGGCTCCCAGGACTTGCTCCGTTTACTTGACAGATGACAGCTATTTATGGCAAATGTGTAGCATTTTTGAAAATTAAAATTTTACTGGTGGAATTTAAGGGTTATTTTCCACTCCAGGGACTAACATTTCTGTGAAAAATGGTCTTTTTCTTTTTTATACAGACACCATCTTCAGTGTTAAACCTATTTGTAAACAAACGCATTGCGATAGCTCATTGTCAAACACCGAACAGGTTTATAATTAATGAAATTGCTAAAACAAAATAAATGGAGAATTAATACAGCTGCCAGTATGTTTGTGCTGTTGCACAAGTGAGGAGACACTGCAGCCACCTCAGACTCGACCCTGGGAGCTTTTTGCAGCCTACCAGGGGTGAAAATAAAGCCCCAAACAATTCAAACTGAGGTGTTTGCCTTTGCCAGAGGGTCACAACTAAATCTAAAGAGCAAATGTCAGGATTATCCAAAAAATCAAAGATCTGGGTGTTCTCCCCCCACTTCCTTTTGAATTATTTTCCCATTTTGAGTGTGGAGGGACATTGCCCTGATGTGAGGTGAGGGTGAGGTGGTGCCTGATCGTGTCTTTTTGTGCCCTTTGCAGGAATTGGGAGATGTCAAAGGTTACGTGGAGGGTTACTGCCAGGCCCAGGAGGCCCATGGATGACGCCAAGCTCAAGACATACCACAGAAATCCAGCATCCTGGAAAGGGGGCTGGGAGTGGGAAGAGTGGATGTGTGTGTTGAAGGCACAGCAGTGACTGGGGGCCTGGTCATTACATTGCTCACTGTGATCACCTGCTGTGGAGAAGTGGTTTCCTTCCTGCTGTGGTGTGACTCCGGGCTGGGGTCGTGCCCAAAGCTCTGGCATGTTTTTGTATTTTTACACAGCAATAATAACAGAAATATATGCTTAAAACTTGTTTGAGAGACCATCAGTGATGACTTGCTTGGTCTGCCAGGCTTGGAGTTCCTGCAGCCCACAATGGCCCAAAGGCTGGGCACATTTCACCATCAGGGATGAGGGTTATGCTCCTTTGGTGTGTTTTTCATTCTCTGCTGTTCTTGATTTCTCACATAAACACCAACAGTTCCTTCTCCTTCTGCTCAAAGGAACCTCAATCTTGTACTGGAATAAAAAGTTTCTCCTCACACCGGTGAACATTTTTTGGCTTTTCTAATTCTAAAACTCCAAGAATTTCCCCTTCTTTCCCCCTTGCAGAGCTTTGTTTGTCACCTCAAGCCCAGTAAGACATTAATGGGAGATTTGGCGCAGGGCGGGACCGTGTGCTTGACTGAAGGGAAGGGTGTCCCCAAGCTTTTGGATGGGTTAAAGGCAGAAGAGGAGAGAATAAACCAAGAGCAACTTCACCCTAATTGTGTCACTTCATTACCCAGGCCCTTTTTCCTTCTGCTAGTGTTGCCTCCCTCTGTGCTCAGAGGACAGGGATCTGCGGAAGCAAACAGGAGATTCCACAGGGTGCTACTGCTGCAGCCAAAGCCAAACCCCAGCAGCCCAAGTGTGACCATCAGCACAGGTTTCCTTATGAATGGTTTTAATTAGTTCTAATCAGGGAGAAGGGGAACCCAAAGGGCGCCTCGCTCCTTCCCCCTTGGGTGTTTGCTGTTGCTTTTTTTAATGTCTGCTCTTGATGAACTAAAGTCTTGCAGCTGGACAAATGTTCTTAATTAAGCTGAAGCAGAAGCAGATATTCCATGGATATCAGGAGTTCCCTCAAACATGACATTTGAAGGACCCTGAGTTGCAAAAAGAAATTTCTCCTGTCGTCCAGTGTTTGATACCGTACACATTTGCCATTTTTTACAATTGCAATTCTGGGCTTGCCATGCTTATGTTTTCTAGGATTTCTCCAAAATAGTCTGAAAATTATTAAAAAATGTAAATTAAGAATGATTCCCATGTCTCATTTTTTTAATGGTCACCCAATGAGAGAAAGAAATATGAAAATTCTTAGTGAAAAATTTAGTGTTTTTAAATGGAGAGTATAAATCAAACAAAAAAAAAAATCCTAAACTTGGATTTGTTTGTGTTTGATATATCTTTTTAATTCATACAGAAGCTTTGTGGAGCCTGATACTTAAAGTTTATCATATCTCAGAAATATATATACTGACTCGACTTGAGGTTTTTTCCTTTGTTTCATGCACCAATTTATATCATGAAAAAGAATCAATTTCTCCAAATGCAAAATTCCAATAAGAAATATCTGTTAAGTTAGCAGTGGTGTTTACCACTTGTGTCAATGATTTGGGATTAAATAAACTGATCCAGTATCCTGCAGAACTTCAAAACCACAAACTTGAGCATTCTGTGTCCTTAAAGTTAAGGCTTCTTTTCCAATGTGGTTAACAGGACATTTAGGGACTTGCTGGAGACCAGCTGGACGCTACAGGAGCTCATGGTTCCCTCCTCCTCCATCCCTGGACCAGGACACCAGGGAGCTCCAGGCTCCATCCCTGGCCCTTCCACAGACCCTGCCCATGGAGCACTGGGACTGCTGGATACCTGTTGAGACAAAAATCAGGTGCTGTGAGCTGAGCCTGGTGACAAAAATCGCTCGGAATTGCTCTCAGTTTGAACACCGTGTTCATTCTTTAGGGAAAGTTTATGCTTTAGGCAGAGCTTTTCTACAAGCTTTTGCACCACACGTGTATACATTATAGCTCCAAATTGCCTCCAAGCTGACAGTCTTTCGGGTGCATTAGCTACTTTACTACCAAAGGGGCAGCAGGATTAATACATATATTTTTAAACCGCCGAAGCGAAATATTTCAGCTCGGTCTTTTCTACAAATCTTTGTCTTGGTGTTCAAACCTGCAAACGAGCCCATCAGCAACAGCTCAAGTCCATCAAAACCCCTCAGTGCCTTGATTGATAAATAGAGCGTGTTTACACTGTGGCTCCTGTGCGTTCTTTTCTGTCAGCGCTAATTTGTCTGGAAGTCTTAACCTGCGCCTTCAAAATTCAGGAGCGTTTCGTAACGAGGGCTGAGGAAATTAATCTCTGCCTGCAAATAATACTCAAAGAAGTAGGGAAAGTCACCACACGAGTGGCTGTGGCACACAGACAGACAGACTCATTAACCTCCCAGAAATCCCGAGAATCCAAGCATTTTAAGTGCAATTCTTCCAGAAAAGGAAGCACGGAGCGTTAAAGCCTGAATATTGAAAGCCTGCGCCGTAGACAGAGAAAGGTGGAGTGTGGGGAAGAAGGAGGAGAATACGCAGCTGTCCTGGATGTATTTATATTATTAGGCTGAGGTGGTGATTATTATTATTATTATTATTTTTACTGCAGGCTTCCCTGCTGTTTGCAAGTGAGGTGGGTTTTGTGCCCGGCCCTTCCCCAGGCACGTGCGGACCCCGGCGCTACGCGGGGCTCTATGAAAGCCGCCGTTCAAGAGTTTGGTGATATTCAGACAATATTGAAACATTCCCAAATGAACTTTGCAGGGAGACATTTTCATTCGCTGCCTCCCTCCTCATGCATATTAACAAATGGTATGCAAGGCCTCATTTAATTCACTGATTTTACATTCGGATCACTTTCTCTTTTACAGCTATTTTTACCGGGCTTCATTAATCTTTGTTGAATACAATGGCATACATCTTTAATGCGGCCGCTGTCAAGTCATATTTCAGTAAGAGCTGCAAACTGAATGACAGCAAGCAATATTAATAAATTTAACATAGACTATATCAATTTTTAACAGAATGAATGTGGAAAGCTAAATGTATTATTTTTCGTTTAAATCATAGGGTTTATCACCGGTTAAGTAGCAGCGATTTCAGGAAACTTGTGACGTGCCGTACAAATAGATTTACATCTCATTAATAAGTAAATTAGGCAAATGCCTTTCAAGTTCAGACAAGTACATAAGTGTAATCTCCATATTAAAGGAGTAGTCTTTGATAAACCACTGAGGAATTGCAGCAGCCAACTATGTGACATGTTGCCAGTGCCTGAACTCTTCCACATTCCCACCTTTAATTACACTGGTTCATTACTAAAGAGATAAGTGTCTCTCCAGTTAAGATTCTATAAATGAGCAGCATGCGGGATCCTCCCAAATCATTTTTGCAGAAACCATGAAAAGGTGGTAACAGTTATGAAAAAACGAATTATCACCTGCTCTCTTTCTTCCTTCCCTGTAATAACATTAAAATATTAAGATGAATTCCTTTTAAATCTCGGAAAGAAATTGTCCATTAAGAGATGCTACTTTGTTTAAGAAAGAAAGAAGCGTTAAAAAAAAAAAAAAAAGGGAAAGGAGAAAAAAAAAAGAAAAGAGAAAACTCTTCTGAATTTTTTTTTTAATTTCCCTTCATAAATCCCAACAGAGATAATTTGCTGTAAAATTTAAACCCAGTGAGAACTTGTCTGTCTGTGTTAAATAAAAAAGTTACGGTTGGTAGGAGACATGTTTTTGCAGTAGCTTTAGCGATTATAGGAAATTACATGCAAAGCCAGAGTTCTGATCCTAAGTTAATTTATAATTGGAAAAAACTTATTAATTAGCTATGTCATTCTAATTAAGAATTAGAGGAGTGTGCATTAGAAAGTCAGTCAATATCCAGCTGACAGAATTAAAAAAACCCCACAGAAGTCTGCAAGCTCCATAGCTCTGTCCACCGTCTCCCTTGTCATCTTTTTAAGGATTTTTCTGAATGTCTAACAGAAATTAGCTCGGTAAATACAGATATCAAAGGAAATAAATTGGGAATTTTGTCGGCCTGGAAAGGAAACCCCTAAACTGAGGTGGCAGGTGTATTTTACATGGCAGCTTTTGGGCCTTTCTGGGTGATTCTGAAATGCAGCTTGCCCTCCTTCAGCCAGAGAAAGAAGCACCTGCATCCCTGCAGTGTTACACACAGTCCCTGCATCCCTGCAGCTCAGTCCATCAGTTCCTGCATCCCTGCAGCTCTATCCATAAATTCCTGCATCCCTGCAGCTCCATCCAGCAGTCCCTGCATCCCTGCAGTGGTCCCCAGCAATTCCTGCATCCCTGTAACTCTATCCAGCAGTCCCTGCATCCCTGCCAGGGTACCCACCAGCACCAACACCCAGGCAGTCACTCTTCCTACAGAAAGCACCCAAAATATTCATGGATAAAGACAAAGGAACTGACTCTGTGGCCCTGCCATGGTCGCATGGGGAAGAACTTGGAATTTTGCTAATATATTTATGTATAAACAGTGTGCAGGGATGTGTGCATTTGCCCACATATATCTATTTATTTCCCATCCCATCAGCCTCAGTCCTCTTGGTACTTTCCCCCTTTAGGCCCTTTTTCTGAGATTATTATAATTCATTCTTTAAGAAATACCCCATGTGTAAATATTTTTTTGTTAATGTTTTTCTCTCTCCAGCGTGCTGGAATTTTAAAGAGCGCTTTAATATGAAATTAGATAGAAAGTTTTGACCTTTTTGTGATTAAAATAATATGCATGTTACTGATACAGGCTTCATAGGTTGAAAATCTACTTTTATATAGGCAAATATTGAAAGAGAGAAAAAGAGACTTGACAAAATGTGAGACACAGCCTGGATGAAAATAAAACCAGATCTTTGCATTCAGAATTGGCAAGCTGGAAATACAAAAAGAGAAGTAAAACTATAAAAGTTAATGTCTCAGATAATTGCACCCTCCAAAAATAAAATAAATAAATAAAATTATTAAAATAATCTGGCCTGAGCCTTTCACTTTGGTATGGATTCTTCTCCATCTTTTGCTTTAAATTAAAGGGGAAAAAAAAAAGCTGCAGTGCTCAGTGGTGGAATTCAGTTTACTTATTTAAATACCAAAAGATGACCCACTCCTAATGATATAAAAAATCTTTTGCATTAGCAAATTTCTCTTCTGTATTTGTTTTGCTAGCACAACACAATATTCACTTAATATGCTACCAGTATCTTATCAAGTTAATGATCTGTTGTATGTATAGAGTAAGCTTGTTACTCATTTTAAATTAGATACAAAAGCACTACTGTATGGAAATTAGAATACTTTGGGTTTTTATGAAATTATAGGACTTTCATGCGTTAACAGTCTGTTGACAGCCTTGGTAGGACAGCAGGAGTTGGCTTTGTTAATGTGACATTACACAGAGAGGCTGCTTAGCCTGATTTAATGGATCTCAAAATCCAGTTTTGTAGAGCTTCTTTACATTTTCAAGTCCTCAAGCTCAAAAACGTAAAGGTTGCTGTATGAAACACATCCAAGAGTTGGATTTGGAAGAAAAGGATGTGGTTCAGATGAGCCACCTCTTGCAGCCCTCACGGAGTGTCCAAGTGGCCGATGCCAACTCCTCATGACATCCTGTGAGTGCTTGCATACATTGAGGGAAAACATTGGAAAAGGTAAATATGGACAGAGTTTAAATATGGATGGAGTAAAATCCTACAGTCATGGAACACCCTGTATCAGGGCTCCAGCTGGTACTGGCCCCTGCTGCAGGTCTTCCCAGAGCAGCCTACCCATGCATGCCACATGCTGCCACCTAATTCATGGCAGCCTGGAGGCTAAAGGGGAGATATTTCTTAGGGTTTAGCCATAGCAGATGGATGCAGGAAATATGGGCCCACACTGCTCAGAAGAATTCTCCTTTGTGCCATTTTTTTGCTTTTTCCTACTCCAAAAGTATCTCAGGATATTCAAGTTTGGGAAGAGCAGATCGTGGCGGTGCCCACGGAGCATCAGCTTCATGGACTGCCAGGAACCTGAGGAATGAAACATCCCTCTGGCATCCTCAGGACCTCACATGCTCCCAGGGAGGTGCTGGGTGTACAGGTACAGACTTTCTCATGAGCTGGTCTGCAGAAATGCACGTGCTTGGAGCTTTGCTGGCAGATTTGCCAAGGTGAGTTAAAGCAGATTAGGGCACACACCAGCCAAAAGCAGCAGAGCTTCAGCATCCTGGTCTCTCTGTGTTTCTCCAGGTCACTTAATGACACAATCAGCACCTTTACATCCCAAATCCAGTGCAAATCAATATTGTCTTAGCTTTTTCTTATTATTACCACCTACTTTTTTCTTGTGGCACCAGACTCATCTGATTTTCCTTTTGCGCCTCCTTCATTACTGTGACCCCACGTCCCTGGGAAGGCATCACCTTCCTGGAAAACCCCACTCCTCTGGGCAAGGCTTTAAACCCTTTTGCTTAGTCCACCTGAGAATTTGGAGCTTCATTTCTTGCAGAAATTTTGTGCATGCCAGGGGTGCAGGCAGAAGGGGTAGTTGGGAAAAAGTCAAAGCCAAGATGTGCAATGGCCTGAGCCCCATGGGAATGGTTTCCACCTCCTTTTGGAGCGCTCCAGAGGGCTGAAGTGCCACCCACGACAGATCTGCAGTGACAGTGGCATGGTTTGGGTCTCCCCACTGTTTCCCTGCCTGATTGAAGGGGAGCCACTGCCTGGCATCATCCTCCAAAAATATGGAGAGATGGTGCTGGTCCAGGCAGAGGGAAAGGTCTGTGAACGATTGTGTTTGCAATCATCTCAGGGAAAAAGATCCCCCTCATCTCCTTTTTCATCATTTACAGATGCTTTATTCACAGTTCCAAAAGACTGGCTGGGGATTACTCCATCTTCTCCTCAGCCAGGCTGAAGTTTAGATGTGCAGCTATTTGAGGGATGAAAAAAAAGGTAAAACCACCCTTTTTTGTTTATTTTTTGGTTGTGTTTTTTTTTTTTTTTTTTTGAGTCCCTACCCAAGAACTGGTGCAAATTTCTTTGCTTGGTGAAGTTTTCTTATTAAAATAATAAAGAGAAGTCTGGGGTGTGTTGTAATGAACACCCCAGGTTACCTCCTGGTGCTGCTGCCCCAGCCTGCTTTGATTGTTCCTCAATGATCACTGGAAATGGGAATCACCGCCCTAAATTAATTACCCCTGTTCATTACACAGATGAATTAGACTGGCCCAAATCAATAGCATTAATGAAATGTCATTTATTTAAAACCCAGCCCTCGAGGGAAGTGCATTGGGGATGCTGGGGCAGGGATTGGGGCACACCAAGGCTCACAACTCTCTGTGTGGGTGATGCTGGAGTTGTGGCTTGGATGGTGGGGACAAATGAAGCATCCCTGGAAAAAACAAACCGTTCCTGGCTGGACAGAGCAGCACTGGGCAGGCTGAATGCTCCTGGCTGGACAGAGCATCTCTGGGTGGACAGAAAATCACCAGGTGGACAGAGCATCACTGCAAGATGCTGCTGCAAAAGAGGAAACTTTGGCTGTGCTCCCTCTTTTCAAAATGCAACTATGTAAAGGTCACAGAGGAGGAGATGAAACTAGGAGTTGTAATAAGGAAGGAGAAATAAAAAATAATGACAGAAATAAATTGTCATAAGAGGGGATACAGTTATGATTTATTGTGATATTCTACAAATTTGGAGGTGATTAAAAGCCACCTAAAATTCACATTAACAAGTCACATAAAAATGGAATTAAACTAGTGGGCATAATGTGGCAGGGTATAAAGAAAAATCATGACAGAAATAAATTGACAGAAGAATGATACTATTCAAGTTTTACTCTGTCGCGTCACACTGACAGGAGACTAGTATTTTAATTTCAGAGTTGTGGTTGAGTTTTTGGAGTTCATTAAAGGCCCACATTAAGAATCTCATAAAAGTGAGAAGAAATTAGTGACCATAATGTGGCAGAGGAAATAAAGAAACAATAATGACAGAAATAAATTGACAGAAGAATGATACACTTAATGTTTCACTCTGACACCCTCTATTAATAGGCCGCTGCAAGCTGGAGCAAATGTCATTCATATTTTAGCCAAAGTATACCACTAATTAGGCTGGCTTTCTGCACTGGAATTAAATTTGAGATCCCTCACCTTTAGAGTGGGATCATTTGAATTCGAAAGAAAAGAGCTGGTGACAGAAAAAAAAACTTTCTGCTCGGGCTCTTCTAATGAGATAAAATTCCCCCTTCTCCCCATTTCCTAGCTATAATTGCTGATTATGTTGTTACACAGGAGCGGCTCTCCGCTCTCTCCTCCCCATCATTATGATTTAGTCTGGCATATCGGGGTGCTTCAAACACGGACTGAAGTGGTTTGAGTCTAATTTAGCACTCATTTAGGCCGCAGGTACTGACGAAGGTAAACACCGCATTGTTATAATTAATTACCCCTTAGGCCTAGCCAGGCCAGCTCTGTTTCAGCTGACCCTTATAATAATAAGGCTTAGGGGCATATTGTATTTCTTTTGACAGATTAATTAGAAATTCAGCCGTGGAGGTACAAAGCAACTCTGTCATGAATATTTAAATGGACTGACACAAAAAATCATGAAAGGGCTGCTGAACTACATGACAGACAGGGGATATTAGCCAAGTGATTCTAATCAATAATCTCTTGATCTCTTACATATTAATACACTGCCTGCTGTTATTAAGCTCCATAATAAGGAAGGGGAGAGAAAGTTAGTGTAGCTCTGCTGTAGGGCTCGCCGGGCCCCCAGTGTATACACTAACTGACGGAGAAAATGCACAGAGGAGCCGAGCCTCAGCCTCTTCAATCTCATCCAATCTTAAGGAATGGCAGCTCTGAGCATCGCTGGCCGGATAATTATTGGCCCTGACAAGGTGAAGGCGTTTGCAGGCAAATGAGATGGGAAGTAGGATAAGTCCCCAGACCACCCAGCGCAGGGCACGCTCAAAACCAACCGCGCGCTACCGCTCGGGCTTGTATTTGCTTTAGCAGGGGAAATATGGGAATCACAGAGCTTTTGAGTCGTGTTGAAGGGTCAGTGACAGTCGAACACCGGGAGCTTGCTGTTACTGTTGTTAATGTTAACTTTAACACCAAGTCAACTGGATTTACCCCCGGTCCCTTTGCTCATCTCCTATAACATCAAGGCCACCGAGTGAATTAAGCAGCGGTAGTAGAGCTGAATATCATCTAAATTCATTACAGCCGGTTCCTCCCGTCAATGGGGGAGGAATTGCCGGCGTTGCTGGGGAAATGTGCCGCCTCCACAGCACCAAAGATTTTCTTTGCTCAGGCTCGGGCTCGGGGAGAGAGCGAGCGGCAGCAGCGCGCCGGCGCCGGGTGAAGGGTGTCGGTGTGACGGGGGCTGAGAGCACTGCAGGGCTGAGATGTTCTCTTATCTCCCAAAAATGAGCCCCACGACCTGCCAGGGGTGCGAGGGAGAGAGCTGAGCTGGAGGAGGGGGCTGGACCGGCTCCAGCGTCTGCCTAAACAACTTAAAAAAAGAGATTAAATGACAGGAGCGGGGAGTGATTAACACATTTAAATCACATGCACACCATGTTCAGATGGGATTAGAGGGATGGTCCTGGATTTTTAGAAAATCATTCAACAGCCAAAATATTAGATGCTTATTTTATTTTATTTTATTTTTTCTAATTAAAAGGGACTCACAGGTTCAGTGCTCACCCTGGGTCCTCTGCAGCCCTGCCCATGCACATGCTGTGGACGCAGCATCCCAGCCTAGGCCAGGGGAAGGTAATTTGGATTTCAGAGTTTGATTTGCTTCATCACAGAAAACCCCACAAAGGTTGCAGGATGCAAAGTGAATTTGCCTAATTTCCCTGGGACAGCTGAGCGGAGAAGAAGGTAGACACATCTCTATGAGCAGAAGAGGTTTGATGCCACCTGACTCCCGTGGCCTTGGTGTCCAACTCCTAAAAAATCCAGTGGAATCAGAAGCCTCTTAGCCCCTAATAACTCATCCTGTATGTCTACCCTTATTTTGTTCTGATTCACTGTCTCAGAGCTATCGACAAAAAAAACCCAAACCAGACTGAGGTCATAAAACAGGGGGAGCAGCTTGATAATCCAACCCCAAAACACCAAGGCCCCCAGTGCCAGCAGAAGAGGACTTTGTTAGGTTGTTACACCACTCCTGATCAGGTGGGAACCCTCCTGGAATTGGGAACTGCCTTGGGAGCATGCCCTGGATCTGTCTGCTGTTTCTGTCTCCTGCAGGTGCTGCAAAAGGGACTTAAAATATTTGCCTGGGGACAGGGTTCAGAGCAGTAGGGAATCATGCCCAGCTCTTTGGCAAGCTGTGACAAGATGTTATTTCATGTTGTGATTGCACGTTGAACAGTTTCCTAAACTCTGTTTCAAAAATCATACATTTATGGGCACAATGCCATCATATTGTGAGCAAAGAAGCCCTGTCCCATTTACAGGCTTCATCTGGTGAAGCTTCACTGCTCTGAGTGAACTCAGTAAATGCTTTAGGTTTTGCAGGAATGCAGAGCTAAAAATACCTGAGTCTGAAAAGTGCTTTTACACTTGGAAAAAAAAAAAAAAAAATGCTATCTTGAATTTATCAACACTTATATTTGCAGGTCACACTTTACTTGCACTTATAAGTTTAAGCCTAACCCTTCTCATTACTTCAATGCTGCTTTCAAACCTCTAATGCATATTTAAGTGGTAGCATTAAAAAACAGTGTGTCAACTGCCATTGATGTGCGATGTAGGGCACTGACCCTTTGAAGGCATTATCATGTCATTGGACCCATTAAGTGCAGCCATCTCTGTTGCTCTTAATTGGGTTGTGCAGTGTGGAGCAGTTGCAAGTGGTTACAGTTTATACCATGAATTATAATAACAATAATAGCGGGTAGAGATCTGTGTGGGCACCAGACACGTGCTCAGAGGTGGCTGAGAGCGTCACCTCCACTCAGCTTGTCACCCCTCCCTTTGAAAAGTAATAGAGGTTTAATTTACGAGCTCAAAATCAGTGTGCGGGCACTACTCAGTCTATGGCTGCTAATTAAACAGAGCCTTGTCTTCCAAAGCATCGTTAGTGGGCTGGTTCTGCTCATGGAATATTTTGCTGTTCCCCACGAATCCATTTTTTTTTTTTAAGTATCTGGCCCCAAAAAAGAAACCTGATACATCCTATCTGCTCTTGGTCAGAAACTGTTACTTCTCTTTCCTTCATTTAACTTTTTTTTTTTTCTTTTAAAAAATTGGATGTCAGGATTCATTTGGACTAAGGCCAGGCTATTTTATGGCAAGTTTCAGCAGCTGAAAATATTTGCATCTGATTTATAAAGTTTTGCAAATGGCTGTAAACCTGAGACAGAGCCTAACGATGGTGGCACTGCCTGCCATGCTGTTACAATTAGAGCTTGGCCCACGCCAAGCCCCTGGCATGGAATGACCTGAACTTTGGAGCTTGGGATGTGTTTCCAGGGGCCAAGTCAAACCTCCAGGCCCTACAGCTCCTGCAACGTGGAGATTTCTGGATCTGCCTCAAAATTTCCCAGCCAGGCCCCATCTCCAATAATTAGTAGCGTTGTCTTTAAATATCAATGGAAGTCATGATGGTTTATCATTTGCAGCTGGACATGCATGAGTGCCCTTCTTGCTGGTCTGGTGCTCCCACAGAACAGATAATTAAGGACAAGGAAAACAGACTGGGAGCAAGAGCCAAATGAAATGTCCAAATGCAGAGCGTGCAGTAATTGCAATGGTAACAGTGGTGATGACAGCAACAATCATTTTGAGCCTAGCAGCTTTGTTTATAAAAATGTTAGCAAAAGGTGCAGAGCTGGAAACAAATAACTTTGCCTCAGCCCTTTTATTGCAAAAACATAATAAAGTGCGAGCCAAGGAGTAAATTCATTGCAAGTCATATTAAAGATTTTGGACCAAAGTGAAGCTGTTACAAACTACATCTGTAAAAATTGTGTAATTATTATGGGTGGGTAAAATCTGGCAAGAATTATTTTCTTAAGTAAAGCGTAAAAGAGAACAGATGTGCTGTAACTGACACATTTATTTTTTGCCAGTTTCACTAATTCTGGACAAAAAGTTGCTCTCATTTATCATGTTATTCAATGGATTTCAAATTAGCGAGGCAACGGTGACTTTTTACACTGTCCCAATTTTAATGCCTGAGAAAAGAAGGGGGGTGGGGAAGGCTGTCTCACTGAAAGAAAATTAATTTGTTTTATTGGGCACTGAAAAGCCAAGCCTTTTGTCAAACAGAGAAGCAAACATATATTTGGAGGGAGAGCTAGGTCACTAGTTAAATGTCAAGGTCTGCTAAAATCAAAAGGTAGGAAGGGTGGGTGACAATGAAATCTAAGTAGAAAACCATAAATGTAAAGAAACACCACGGTTTCTGGGCTGAGGTGGAATGAGAAAAATGGCCAAAGACAAAGATAGGCAGCCTGGGTCTGGAAGTAATTATGGCCAAGTGAAGACAACCGAATTCCATATTACTTTGGTGGATGTCTGTAAAGGCAGTTTGGGGAGGTATTTTGGTAAGGTTTACTTTTTGGAGCTTAGCAACATAAATTTGTTGTCACTGAACTATTAAATAAAATAGACACATGTTGGCAAAGAGTGCACAGCCGAGGGATGGAACTGATTAAGGGACAGCCTATGAAATAATAGCTTAAATGGGCCCACTGCAGGATTTTAATATCCCATGACAACACTCAATTGTCAAATTCTGCTGGAGTGTCCAGGATGCTACTAAAATTAAGCCAGAAATTCCTAGATTTATTCTGTTTTTTTTACAGCTCAGAACAGGAAATGCCAGTAAGCTGTGAGAATCGGAGCAAGAAACAAGAAACTGGGAAGAAAAGAGGATGGCCTAAAATTTTATGAGATTTCTGCCACTAAATCTATAACAAATGTCTTTCACCTACACACGATAAAGAGGCAATGTGGGATTTTAATTGGACTTTTGGCTTTTCTTCATTTGATTTAAACCTAGGTAGAATTTCAAACAATAACACTGGAACACCTGGTTAACACGTTAGATGATATGTATAGTTGTAAATTGTGGTTTTAATAGGTGCTCACTGGGGGATTGCAAAGGGTCCCATTGTTCAGCTTGGCAGATATTAAAAAAAGTTCATGAACTACTGGGATTTAAAACCAGCTCACATGATTTTAATATTACTCCAGTAATGTAATTTGATAATTTGACCAAACTTGTGGCCAATTTGTGGACAGAGGATCTGATGGTCACGTTACGTGATTAAAGCACCCTGATACAGGACTGGGCATAAGGCCTGGGTTAATTTATTGCAACAGGCCAAGCTGGAGAACAGCACCAGTGACTGAAATCTGATAATCGTCATATTACATGGGCATAATCAAAGAAATACCCAGAGGAAGCCTGCTGCCAAGAAAAAACAGCCCAGGAACACTCAGCACATTTCTCCACTGCAGGAACCACCCCAGTAAACCTTTTTGGCAAGGAAGCTTCCTCTTCCTTCCTGGTTCAAGAATAAGGACTCATCAGCCTTAAAAGACACCAGCCACTTGAAATTACATTTTTTTAAAGTTTTTAAGAGTCTTTGGTATATTTATGCCAGCTCAGTTTCCATTCTGACTTTTTCATAGTCAACAGAAGGAAGAGGACAGCTAAAGTGGAAGGATTAATGGAGCTGGTTTGGATCAGGAGAGAACATTTCGAGGAAATCCCACCACCTTCCCCCTCCCTGCCCCGTGTTTCACTTTGCAGAGAGGTTCTCCAGTGTGTCAGCTTGGGATGATTGAACCTGCACAGGCCCAGCTGTCTGATTGGTCCTCTACCCTCCCCAAATCAAGGGGACATCCAGCACAGGATGTCACCAAATGGTTGAGAGCACCAGCAGACCATAAACCCCAATGAGGGTGGTGGTGCTGAGCCTCCTGCCAGGGCCACAAGTGGGGTTGTGTCCCATCCTGGGATGGTTCTGCTGGACACCCTGGACACCTGTGGCTGAGGCTGGTGCTCTCTCACCACAGCTGGTTCCCCACCCTGCTCCAGAGCAGCTCAGCCCCTGAACTCGCCTCTGCTCCCAGGTGAAAAGCCAAAGCTAAAAACTTGAATTACAGAACCCCAGAATCACAGAACAGTTTGAGCTGGAAGGGACCCAGAAGGATCATTGAGTCAACTCTTGAGTGAATGGTCCATGAAGGGATCAAACCCAGAGCCTTGGTGTTATCAACACCAGCTCTGATCATCTGAGCCCATCTCAGGGTCAGACTGTTTCCTCCTTCCTTCTAGAGCTGATGCTGAAGAGATCTTGGGGAGGGTTATAAATGTTAAGAGATTGGGGGGTTATTTTGGCTGGTTTTTTGGTTGTTTTTGGGGTTTTTTTGTTTGTTTGTTTGTTTTTTTTACCTAGAGTACTTTATCCTTCCAGGTATGGTAGCAAAGTTTTTCCTCTGCTACTCACCTGCTGGAATGCCACTTCTTGTTCCTCCTGCTCCCTCTCCCTGCCCTGTTCCCTTTGTTCCACCTCTGCTTTCATGTGATGGATATTTGCTCCTACTCATCTTTGTTGAGTTTCTTGAGCAAGTTCAAACAGTATAAAACTTTTTCCCACATCTCCCTTTCTCTTTACACTCCTGTAATTGTACACCTTGGTTTCCTTCTCCACGTCCCACTTAGAAATCTTTCATAGATAACAAGACCTCCCCCAGGCCCTGATTCAGCAGAGCACTTAAGCATGTGCTTAACTTTAAATACCTTTGTAAAAGCTTTTGCTGAATCAGGATCTTAGCATTTCTCCTCATCTAACTGCTGTTCTCCCATGGTTATTTCAGTATTTGCTTACAGGAAAATCAGAGCAGAGTCCGTGGATGATGTCAGCAGATTTTCACCCCATCCAGCTGAAGTATTTAGATGCACTCAGCACAAGAGTGTGGATAAGGACATGCAGCAGGTAATCTGATGCCCACCAGGCTCTGTTCCATGGCTTTTGTCTGTGAAAAGTTTTGAATACTCCCACCACAGAGTCAGTTCCACCAATGGCTTGTAGCAGTGAGGATGACAAACCTCCCAGGCATCTGAAGATGTGTAGGATTTAATCTCAGTTTCCAGTAAGAAATTTATATCCGAATACCTACCATATTCAGTCACTTGATTTTTACAAATTCACTTCAAATGGCTGAGCTAGAGCTCTCTGTTTTTTCCCTAACAGTTGCTAAGTACAGTTGTTTTTAGAAAAGACTTTATTGTCTTTAATAAACTGTTGATGCATTAATGTTTAATTCTGTTTGCCAGGAGGCAGCGGGGTGATGAGTCTGTAATTTATTTTAAAAGATATCCTGGACCAGTGCAAATATGACTGTAATTATTCACTGCAGCTGCAGTCAGCTGTCATCCACACTACCCCTGCCAACCACTTCCTTTGGAATATATTTTATATACTCTGCTTATACACAGCACCTTTTACTTTCAAACTGCATCTGCATCAAAAGCTTTTGAGCTGCAGGGTGAGTTGCAGACCTGGTCTGGCACTCTGGTCTAGTGGGGTTTGGACTCAGATGATCTTTAAGGTCCCTTCCAACCCAAATAATTCTGTTTCTATCAAAACAGGACCATTATATTTGGTATTGTATTTTAATATTTCAAATAATATAATAATATATTGTAAATAATATTTACAATCGTTTCCCACTCTCCTTTTCTCTGCTCGAGGGCTCAGAGGCAACCAAGACCAGAGAATTCTTGGACAAAACCTTTGATGTCTGGGAGCAAAGCTGGCAGAGAGAGGAGCTCATGGAGTTCTTTATGATCACACCTCAACAGCCTGGGAAGTATGGGGCAAACACAAAGATCTTAAATGGAATTGGATGATTTTCAATTTTTTTTTCTCTTCAATAAGCAATCAAGTTAAATCAGGGGCAGCTCTAACATTTTTACTCCCCCCTGCTTGATGAATTGTAAATTATTTCTTGATGTTTTTCCTCTTTTCCTGTCCCAAATGGGAGAGGAAGTTGATGTTTTCTAAAGGATCATGTCATACAAAAAAAAAAAAAAAAAAAAAAAAAAAAAAAAAAAAGAAAAAAAAAAAAAAAAAAAAAAAAAAAAAAAAAAAAAAAAAAAAAAAAAAAGAGAACAGACACCCTCTTATAGTCTTATAGGATCTAGAACCTGTCTGAGTTGAATACATGTTTGGGGATAAATTGAAGATACACATAAAAATCTTTTTGCAAGTCCCATATTTACTTTGATGTGTAATATGAAGTGGATAATAGCAAGGTTGTATTTGGGGTTCATTAAACCCCATGTTATCAAAATATGGTATAACTTTATCTCAAGAATGTCACATCACCTTCCTTCACTCCAGCCTAAAGGTTTTTATGGACTAGAATTGATTTTCTTTGCTTCAGAAAATTGATTGAAAAGTTCAAAATTTAAATAAAGATAAATTATAATTAATAGAAGAAGGTGATCCCTCCCAAATACCAAGGAAATTTGGGATTAGAGAGGAATGTGCTGTTTAACACCATAGGGCATTGTCCAGCTCTGAGCTTTGAACAGAAGTATTTAGAAAAATAAACAAATTCCTCCTTATACACCAAGGGCTCAACATTGACCTAACGACTCCATGGGCAGCTGAGGTCACCCCAAGAAATTCACAGAAATTAGTGTTCCTATGGATGTGAGGAAATCTGTGTGCTGGACAGCAGACTGGAGGAGATGAAAACTGCCCCTGGTGGCTTGAGGAAGGCACTGAGAGAAGGATTTTTCAAGGATCTTGAAAAAATTTTCTAAATAAAATGTTTTTAAAATAGAAAGACATGGATTAGAAGAAGGGACTCACTTTTGATCAGGTCTGTAAAGAAGTAAAATTGAGTGGTTCTCTCACCTGTTCCACCAGCCCACTTCCAATGGATTTGCCAGCTTCACAAATTTTACAGGTGTGGTTCAAAACAAAATTAGAATATTCCTGCCTGTCTGGTTGATTTTGTGCAAGATTTATCATGCCTTGGAGGGGCACCTGCCAAGCCCAGGGTTGGGAGCAACCCTCCCCAACAATGGGTGTCAAATAAAGGAGGACCAGATCTTTACAAGTGCTTTTTGTAGCATGTGTGATCATGAAGGGAAAAAAAAGCCACTTAAAATCCAGGTGGTTCAAACCAACAAGAGAAATCTCACCCCTACATGTTTTCTTTATAATATATCCAAAAGCTTCCTAGAAGAAAGGAGCACTAGAAACAGGAGTGGAAGGATCCAAACTATTTTAATGAAATGCACTTCCTGTTTCTATAGAAGAAGTGTGGAGAAAAATCTGGTCATCCAAGAGATCCAAGCCAAATGGATCCAGCACAACGTGGGGCATTTTATTGAACCATGGAGTCCTGGTGAGCCCCTGGAGAAGGGCACACAAATGTCTGTCACCCTGTTCTTTGCCTTCTGATAGCTTACCTTTTTGTAATGGAGTTTCTCACGCATTTTCATGTAAACAAAATATTATTTATGCAACTTTCTCTTATTGTTGACATCCCTCTCTTGAGGAGGAGAAACTTGATGGGCTCCTAGTTTGACGAGTGTGGTTGGAGAGGTGGTAACCTTCATCCTCCAATCCCTGGTCATTGTCCAAAATCTATATAAACTGAAGTAACAAATCAACTTCCTTCTTCCTTTCCTGCCCTGACAGTTTGCATGTGTGTGTGTGTTCATTGTGTGTCCTATAATGACAAATGTCCACTTCTTGAGGCTCCCCACTGCGCACGCCGAGCACACAGCCCCAGAAGACAGCAAGGTCTCTGAAGGCCCAGCCTGAAATCCTTGGCAAACCCCATGTGTTTTTCATTCATTTCAATAGGAAACGTCTAAGGACTCGGGAGATTCCATTCATTTTTTAATTTTTTTTTTTTTTTTTCCCAGCAGTTGCACTGAACGTGTCTGATTAAACCTGCGCTGCAGAGGAAGTTCCCTCCTCACAGCAAACCGTGCAATTTAATACTGCGCCGAGATGAGCTTTAATTGGGATATTCCTTGTCGTGGGTAATATTGGGGGTTTTTTTTTTATGGTTTGTGAGGAAGGACACGCTGTGAAGTCGTGTAAACATTGTGTGTTTGGCTGCTGAGCAGCAGTAAACAGCGGCGGAACGGCGCTATCAGATGTTCAATTTAAACACACACCCAGCTACCTCTCCTCCTCTAAATCAACAGTTTCCCTCCAGAGTGATGTCAATAGACTTCTGCACATGGTACTTTCTTTTTTTTAATAATATCTTCATTTTAATGTGGATATTGCCTTTTCACCTGGGAGCAGGGCTCTATTGAAATTCTAATGGGAGAGCGTATTCTTTAACATGAGAATACCGAGGGCCTGCGTAGACACGGCGCAGAATGAGAGATGGAGCATTAACTGATTTTTCTCCCTCCAGAAGAGGGGCCTATGTGGGTCAGACTCGCAGGGTTTTTCCCTTCCTATTTGCCTTATAGTTTCATAGCAACAATAATTTTAAACTTTATATGCAGGGGAAGATAAAGGAATCCAAATGCACCTGAATTACTGTACTGTACAAGGGAATTTAATTAAGAATATACACATTAGAATTTCAGTGGGAGCGCCTATTTAATGTTACTTTATTAAGCCTTCTATCAAACCCTTTTTTATGTATATCAGTTGATATACAATTAATCTGCTCTCTTGTGAGAAAAAAATAGCACCTGAGGTGGATGAAAAGTGTCAGATTATAATAATTATAAGCAGCTGTTCACTTGGAATCACCTCTGGCCTACATGGGGGATGCTGTGAGCTACCACTTCTCACAACAGACCACCTCATTAGACTTGACCTTCCCAGCTGGGTATTTCATTTGTGTTTTTTTAATGGGTTTGTATACTGCAAATCACAACCTCTCGCCAAGGCTGGCTCTTTGTTGCTGTAACAAAAGGGAGCAATGCAACTTTCAAAAAAAAGCTGCTCCTGTACATCAGTGCAATGCCATGGGTGGAGTGGGGGACTCCCCAGTACGGGACTGGGGATGCAGAGGACATCAATGCCTTGCTTGAGGTAAATGCCTTTTTCCCAGTTTCCAGGCAGTTCTGTTCTTCTCAGTCTTCCAAGGCTGAAAAAATAAATGGTTTTGTAGTTCTTTAGCATTCCAAACTCCTGCATCAACCAACACCGAGGTGCCCGAACCAGAGAATGGCACCCGTGGTGGAAAACACCCTGCTCCAGGCAGCGAGGGGCAAACCTGCTGCAATTCCTGTTTGGCTTGTGGACCAAAGGAAAAGCAGCAGTTTAGCCTGTGGACCAAACTGGAGGCCAGATCCAGAGAAGATTTATCAGTGCATGTTTCCACATGGAAATGCACACGGAGACAGAGCGCTCTCGCCACGCATTCCGTGCGCCACATATACATGTGCACATGTACATATAAAATTAAGAGATTAAAAAAGCTTCTGAACAATATATCTGGTTTCTTTTCCCCTTCCATTTATGTTTGTAATAAACTCACTCTCATACAATTAGCCTCAATTGTTTTTATATCTTCTGAGGCAATAATATAGGCAGCCTGGGGAATACAGTAGTAATCCGTATACCTGTGTTCATTTACCCAAATCACTATGGTTACAGCCAGGGCAAATTGTTTACTGTGAGAATCTTTGGAGCCCCTTTCCAGATACTAATGACCTTTCTGTTCATCCAATAACATCAACAAACCAGGGAGGCTGCCCACACCATTAAAGCCAATTGCCTCTCAAGTTACTGAGGGAGTTGTGCTTTTCCTCATTTATTTTCTCTCATCTGATGTAACTCACATGCCACTTTCTTGTCTTTAAAGAAGGGGAAAAACTGTGGATTATTGATTTGCTTCTGAACAGAAGACCAACCTAAAAGCCCCAATGAATTGTCACTCATTATTGAAATTACTGAACACTAATTAAACTGGCAGCTCAAATCCCAGCAGGCCACACTCATCTGAAGCTGAAATTCAGACACTTGGACAGTGGAAGAGAGAAAGCGTTAGCAACCACCAGGATTGTAAT
Source organism: Cettia cetti (assembly GCA_013401135.1). Classification (NCBI taxonomy): domain Eukaryota; kingdom Metazoa; phylum Chordata; class Aves; order Passeriformes; family Sylviidae; genus Cettia; species Cettia cetti. Next base: position 50,806 of record VZUI01033237.1, read on the forward strand.
AAGCTTTGCATTAATTTTTGTTTCTTAAAGGCACATGCAAGGTTTGTCAGAGAGCAGGCAATGTGCTACCTGGACTGAGGTCAGATTCACGAGGCGTTTTTCCTGGTTTCCTTCCAGCAGGCATTGTTTCAAATGGGAATCCTACAGTTCCCAAACAGCACTCCTCATCCCACAAACCACGGGGCAGCTCTGGAGGGCTGGAACAAGATGCAAAGCCTGCCTTAGGTGATGCTGACAGAGAGCTGGGCATTTAAATCGAGTGGCTGGGAGGAAACTGAGTCAGACAATGCAGAGCCACACGCCCCCTATGCTGCCTGAGCAATAATAAATGCTAAAGATCATCTCCAATTCATAGAGCCCAATTTATAAAGAAACATCTTTGGCCCATTTTCACAGGATGTTCAAACTCCATATAAATTATGCATGCCCATGGTTAATCAACCTCAATTTTTTTTCCTTGCCTGAGAAGTAACCCTTCATTTGTTCAACTTCAAAGAGGGCAGAATGAGCACAGAGAGGGCTGGGCTAAGTATTCAATTTGCACTCTGTATTTATGAACAAGACTTTAATGCTGGCAGTGAGGGAAGTGGAGGAGAGAACTGGCCTCTGTCATCCTATAGATCCCTCTTGGCTTTATAGCCCATGCTATATAGTCCTCAAAAGGCAGTGAAAAAAACCCCAACAAACCCATAAATCTTTATGAAAAAATGTTGGAGCTTCCATAGTTCTAATGTGCTTTTTGGCATTAAGGCTGTCAGAGGGAACATACCCAGATCCAGCACTGCAGAGAGAGTGCCCTTTATAATTATGGCTTGCTATCCATGTTCATCTCATGCCAGAATTGGTTTGGAATAAATGGCAAAACAATTTTCCCTCTTCTCTCTCTATACACATTTCCACATTTCCATTCCCAGCAGCTGGTCCTTGGGATACAACTGGCAGAAAGTTTCTGAGTGAAAGCTGGAGAGAGAAATCTTCTAGGCAAATATCACTCTGAGTGAAACACTTTGCATGTTCCTGAGAGGAGCAGGGCCCTTTTTCAACTGACAGCCACAGAAATTGAACCTTGCTGTGGATGCTGGAGGCTGGAATTGTTTAAAAAGTTTTGCAGGGAGCAGATCTGTGTGGTGTAGGCACCGTGAGGTCCTTCCAGCAGTGGAGAGTTTTGGAAAGTTTAAGGAAAATTATTAATTATTTAATTCTGCTAATAAAAAATTAATTGAATTTTAGAACAAAAGAACGTGCAAACATCACCCTTCTATATTTAGGCGTGGAAACAGAAGCTGTGGGTGGTGACTTAGAAAAGAAAGGAATGAAAATGCAAATGTCCCATTATATTCTGCTGAAGTGTGAGCTGATAACATCTCTTGTGCCTTCAAGTTCAGGAAACCTGAGGGGATGGAATCAGGCAGATTCAGTGCCCCTAATGTGGGACATTCCTACATGGATTACACTGTCCAGCCCTGTTTGATGTCCACAGCCACGGGGCAATGCAAACCCAAAGGCACCCGTTTAGAAAGGATGCCTTGGACAGCGCTGGGATTTTAAATGAAGTCTGGAGATCTGGGATCTTTAGGAAAAAAAAATCTAAAGTGTATCCAGAGGTTTTGTACCAAGTTTCATTTCTGTGTCACCTCGACAAGGAAGAGGATTGGGGTGGTTGTGAATGGTGGGGCACACCTGTACCATGCAGGTTATCCCTGTCCAGCATTCCAGAGCTCAGGGAGTGTTTGGGGAATGCTCTCAGGCACCTGGTGTGACTCTGGGGATATCATGTGCAGGGCCAGGAGCTGAACTCAGTAATCCTCGTGGATCCCTTCCAATTTAGGGCGTTCTATGATCCCAATCCTGCAAGAACACATCCAGATATTCCCACATCCCAAATGCCACTTCCTTCTGAGCACCTGGGCAGCCCAGGGATGTGTTTACAGCACCAGGAGGGGCCAGCCAATTAACGACTGAATATTCAACAGCTTCCCAAACCTGCCCTCAGCCTTTAAAATCGAGCTCACCCCGCACTTATCCGGAGTGCTGAGATGAATTCCAGCTCCTGCAGTGGCACCCAGACAGAGGGGAGGGTTTCTGATGGCCCTGCCGGGGCTGTTAAGTGCTGCCACTTTATTGTCCTTGCGGGGGGAGCAGTTTAACAAGGCTGCTACCAACAAACAGCACAATATTTCCAGGCGTCTCTTCTGCAAGTCACGGTCAAGAGGAAAATAATTTCCATATGCTGGCCTTGTGTTTTGATTTTATAGGGGTCAGAGGGATATTTATTCTCCAGAGTGATGCTTAGTTTTCCTAAGGAAGAAAAAGTCATGCTCCATAATCTTTTAAAACCTTGGAGTAAACCAAGAATGGGGTTTTTAAGTAAAAATTAGGACAAATTTGTATTTACTTACTTTAAAATACCCTCTGTAGCTTTACAATAAATGGTTAGAGCACAATGCAACCCTCCTCCATACACGAAGCATCTTTTTAATATGCCCTATCATGAAATTAATTGGACATTAAATAGCAGGAGAAAGACATATAATAAAACCTGCAGTTATCACAGTTCCCAGTGTGACAATACCCAAAGGTTTGAAGGTTTAGTTAAGCTCCAAAAGTTTAAATACTTTTCCAAACCTCGTTGGGCTAGAGACGAGCAAGCTTTCTCATCAGGATTCCCAGTATCCCTGGGTTTGGCCGTGGCTAGGCAGGCTGTCAGAAAAGCCTTTGTTACAAACCTCCACTAATCCCACTTGTGTCAAAAGTGAGGAAATGCAGTGCTCGTGCACCAGCAGCGCAGAGAGGGAAGTTAATCATTCGGATTTTTCAGGAAAAAAAAAAGGGGGAAAAATGGGGTTTGGAATTATTCCTATCCAAAATGTCCCCTGTCCTGATTAGACTTCAGAAGAAAAAAGATTAGGAAATCATATCTGAGAAACTGGGAAAGCTCTGTCCAAAGCTTTGGCATGCCAGCTGTGACTGATGACTTGAAAATCTTGAGCAGAAAGTGTCTTTTGCTGCAAGAATCAAAGCTTCTTAAGTTCATTTTCTTTTTTTTTTTTTCCAAGGCTCTTTGGACAGCTCTAATTGGGTTCCAGAGTGTAACAGGATGCTGAAATTATAGCAGAGGCCTCTTGGAAATGAAAGCTGGATGCCCTCATTTCCCTGCAGAATCCGTGTCCTGTGTCTTCCAGAAATCCAGGCTGCCTCCCACCCTGCTGTGGCGTGATGGATGTACAGGGAGTGTTGGAGTTCACCCATCCAAGATGTCTGGAAGATGAAAGTCCAGCACACAGAAAAGACTGATCACCAAAATCTCTGCAGTACCCAGAGCACCTCTCCAAAAAGTAAAAAATCCCACAGGGAAATGTTTTGTTAAAAAAACCTAAACCCTTATTTTATTTTATTTTATTTTATTTTATTTTATTTTATTTTATTTTATTTTATTTTATTTTATTTTATTTTATTTTA
>VZUI01033238.1:0-38963 GCA_013401135.1 Cettia cetti
TTTTCTTTTCTTTTCTTTTTTTCTTTTCTTTTCTTTTCTTTTCTTTTCTTTTCTTTTCTTTTCTTTTCTTTTCTTTTTTTCTTTTCCTTCCTTCCTTCCTTCCTGCCGTCATTTTCCCATTTACCTTGATGTAACTTTCAGATGTAAAACACTCAGAAACACTTTCTTTCTTGGATATTTCCTTCTTAAAGGAGTTTTTTTGCTGCGCAGATCCCAAGTCAAGCAGGTAGACATTCTCCTGCTGCATCCCTCAACTCAAAGCTCAAAAATAAGTAAAAACAAAAAATAACCAAAAAAACCAAACAAACAAGCAAAAAAACCTCCAAACAAACAAGCAAAAAAAAAACCGCTAACAAAAATGTCTTTCATACATATTAATTATGGGTATGAGTAAAGTATTCAGCAAGTTATAAATTGCAGTCCTGAGAGAAAAGATGTGCTGCAAACACATTGCATGAGTGGGAGAACAAAACTGTGGGGACAAGTGTCCTTCAATGATTTAGTGATCGTTATGAAAGTGGCAGTGAAGAGACTCAGCCTGAGATCCAGTTTTTACTTTGCCAAAATGTTGGAGTGGTAGAGATTTGTTCTTTCAGGAGGGAATTGGTGGCTGGGATGCCACCTGTGCTGCTTGGGGTGTTTGATCATTGCAAAATTACCTCCACTCAAATTAGGGACCTAATTAATCACAGGCAGTGAGTTTTGTCGAAAGTCTCTCCAGCTGTGCTGGTCCTGTGTGGGTCAATACAGCAAAAGGAGTTGCTGATGAATTTCCTCAGTTGTTCCTACTACAGCATCCTTGGTGCAAAGGGTGCTGCTTTTCATTCTAAGTCATGCACACAGTCACCAGCACTGCTACAAGCCCAGCAATTACAAATCAGAGCACTGAGCTCACCTTAGTTCTGCTATCATGAATATTCCCATTCCCAATCTGTAAGCTATTTTAGTTCAAGCCTATTAGCCAGTTTTGAGGAAACTTATTAGTACAGGCACTATATATTTAGTTAAAATGTAAGCAGGGATTATTTTGCAGCATAGCTATCTTTACCAGGGTTTTGAATCTGGTGAAAAATCTCCTCTGAATTGAGTAGCCAGAGTATAGTGTTCTCAGCTGAAACAAAAATGCATTGAATCCTTCAAATCTTATGAAGCCACTCAACTTTAGTGTTATTTCTGGCTGCTAGGTTTGATTTCTACTGGAATGTACATGGCTGACTAATGTCATGAATCACTGGTGCTCCACTAACCTAAATGAAACTGGAATGATTCTATTTCCAGTAAGCAAAAAAAGTTGGTAGGTATTTTCAGGCTTTCAAATTCAGTAGGTTCCTAAGCAAAATACATGTTTGTGGCCTCACTTATAGGTGTTTCTTATCTTTTCATTACTTTTTTGTTTTTAAATTAAAACTCTATTCAAGGGCAAGTCAGTTATGATTAAGACAGATTATTTGCCTCAGGTATAAAACCTTCCCTGCATTGTGAAGAACAGGGTTTAGGGGTGCTACAGCTCCTCTGAGAGGTCAATCAGAAGTACTGGGATTACTAAAGGCTACAGCCCCACAGCTCCTCACATCTGCAGGTTATTTGGAGTTGTCTCCAGCAGAGATGCTAGTAATTTGATGTTTCTAACATTCAGCATCATAACTCTGGCCCTGACTTCAGTGTCTTTAACTAAGCTCCTTGAAGCCACCAAACCTGTCTGCAGACCTCTGTGTGCCACCCTGGTCTGCTCACTCCCTGATGCAGCTTCAGCTACAGTGCAGGGAGCCGAACTCATGTTTGATATTTCAGTCTTGTCCAGCAATTCCGTGGGCCTATTGTCTACTCATTGTCTCCTGGGGTTTATGCCCTATAAATTGCTATTTGGTCTGCAGCTTTAATTTGCACACCCCTGGACAGCTATTAAATACTCATCTTTCACTTTTGACATAACTCCTTTGTCCCTGTTTCAAGAGTAAAATATGAGCGGACCCTGACATTTCTGTATTCATTCAAGAGTGATACCAGCTAGAGCTAGGAAAACACATTATTCCTGCTTGTCTTCAATTGAGAGTTACAGTGAATACAAAATTACAGATGTGAAATTACTTGAAATTGTGTATGCTGGTTTTGGATCTCCAAATCATTGGACAATTTTTAGGACAAAACATAAAAAGATTGCACAAAGAATATAATAGGTAGGAAAAGAGACTTATCATTCTTAAAACTATACAAATGCTGTGGTTACAGACCAATAAATGTAAGGGGGGGGGTGGTTCTGTAATGTACTGTCTATTTTATTCTGTTTTACTCACGTATCACCTTTACTATAATAATATTTTAGAACATTCCAGTAATAAGTAGTGACAACCCTAACCCAAACACCTATGCTTTGTGCTTACTAAACTCATGTTTTAGTATCCAAAACAAAAACAATATGCCAAGTGTGTGATTTGAAGATGTTGTAGAAAGGATTTGAGCAGATTTTCCAAGGCTCAAGTCTAACAGTTTATACTAATCTTCAAGGTTTTAATATAAATATGAAATTATGACCCTAGTTCATGGCTTGGAAAAATTCCAGTAATCACAGTGGAGTTTCACTGGGGATGTATTTATCTCTAATACATCCACTTATCTGGTTCCTAGTCTGCAGTGCATTATTTTGTATTCTTTGAGGAAAGAGACAGAAACGCAAAGGAAAGTCATATAACTGAGATGTCCCTCCTCATATCCATAGACATTCACACATTATATATCCTTTTTTTCTTAAAATTATTTAACAAACCCAGATCGAATTGTGTGAGTATTTTACCAGTTTTCTAGACAAATCTGTAGCTTGTTTGCTTGTTTGCCTCCAGGTTTTACACTTGTGCCACAGCCTATCCGGAGTGCTTCTCCCAGCACTAAATACTCTCTTCCTTATCCTGTATTTGGCACAACTATCTTGTTTGCAAAGGTTGTAAGTGTAGCAACCAGGCTTGAAGGCTTCAGGCAGAAGTGTCTGCCACAGAGCAGTGCACCAGACTGGAATTTTGAGTGGCATCATCACCTGCTGCGCCTTTTTACCATTGCTTTTTATGCTATTTTCCCAGAGTCAGTGCCAAAATTTTGTAGACAATGCAATAACTCTGTCTGCAAAACTGAGTCTTCTTGAACTTTTGGATGTGCCAGAGTCTGAGAGAATGGATGTGTTTCTGAAGTATTCAGTGCAACAACTTCCTTCTCTTAGTCTTGTGCTATATGCTTCCCACAATATTTGCTGCTGTTTTAAAAGATTTTTATTAAATTTGCTATAGAATACCATGAACACTTTTGTGAGATGGCAGAGTGAAAAGGGGAACCATTACATAAATATTAAGAATCCAGTTCTTGATCTCGGATTGCATGAAGTTTGGCAAAGTTAGTAAGAACAAATCTTAGAAGAATTGAAGAAATAATAGAAGAAGTAGAAGAAAAAAATATAATAAGACAGTTCAAATCCATATTAAATATATATTTTATATGGATTTGTCTTATATGTTTGTATGAATAGTTATATGTGTCTATGTCTTACTCACATGCTATTATGAACTTTCACACATTTCCAAGCAGTCCTTGTATGCATACATATTCAACACATCATAAGGATCTAACCAAATAAAAAGTATTCCAGACCAAAATTGAAACAAGATTAACATTAGAAGACATATTACAAGCTTTACAGTTGGCAGAAAATACTTATTCTTTTTAAGCTAGGGGGTTTGTTTGTCTCTTTGTTTGTTTGTTTTTAATAAAGGTGACAATGTATCATTTTATCAGAATATCTATTCTCATCCTCCGGTTTTGTAGTTCACCTACACAGGCAAGGAGCAACGCTCCATTAAAAAAAGAACAACTAGCATATTACAAAACTCATATTTTCTTTTCAGAAAATGAGAAATCTTCAATTAATGGAAATGTTTTAATTGTGGGTTTTTGCCCTAGTGATCAGTGCAGACACAGGGGAGAAGGGAGGCAGATTGAGATTTCAATGGCAGGCGGCAGCAGCTGGTTTAGTGTAGCAACAGCAGCAGTTTATTGTTCTGAGAGCATGGTAATCAGCTCATCTAATGAACATCTTTGCTTCTCCCTGCAAGTACTCCCTTTCTTAAAAGAGCAACAGGGTCCAGAAGAGAATTTCTATAGCATTAATCTCACAACAAGCTTTTTCAGCTAAATGTGTCTTGGCTTACAAAAAAGGCTCAGCTTAATCTCGAAAGTGAAATAAGGTGTTGAAATAGGTCACTGAAAGTGCTTTAGACCACTATTTCTAGTGAAAAACATTGTCTCTTTAAATCTTTTACTTCTTCAATCTGTATTCAAAACCTGTTGCAAGATACAATGATCTAAATGTTCCTATCAACAAAAGACTATTAATTTTTAAATGCAACACCATGACATATCAACTGAACCTAATAGAAAAACTTTTTACAGATACTGCTCTTCATCTTTCAAAAAGAGAGCCATCATTAACTAGCAATCAGTAACTTTGGTTACTGATTATAACCAATACATAATAATGGTGCAGACACAGGAAGGTCAGGAAAGACACAAGGAATAAGAGACTTAAAAGATCTGCCTTTATTTTATAAGGCCAACGCACGGAGAAATCACAAGGGAGCAAATAAGTTTTCATCGTTTTTGACTCTTAATGGGAAGGTGACATCTTCCTCTCTCCATTAGTAAAATTCTGTTTGCTTGCACTCCCTGGAGCTGCGGAATCTCAGTCGGCAGATGACGACAGTGTACATAAATGGCTAGCTCATGGTCCCCAAACCCAAAACTTCTAGGGAGAATCTGATCTACCATCCAAGCAAAGATTGACTATGTAATCCCAATACAATAAATCTGCTGCTGTTCCGAAGAGTGAGATTTACAGTGTGTGCTCATGCCAGCTTGGTTCTCTGTGCCAGGAAAGCCTCAGAACTACAATGAATAAGTTGAAAATAGTTGTGATCTCTACAAGCAGTAAACGTCTCAATTTCTGGAGCTATGGCAGCCCATGAAGGATGGCCCAACATTCCTGTACTTAAGCAAAATAAATGGGCAGCAAAAGTAGAAATTTCCCTCAGGAACAGATCTGTGATGGGAAAGGGAGTCCTTGATAATAAGATAGAAAAATGGATATGGGAATATGGGAATGGATAAAAGATATGGGAATGGATAAAAGATAGAAAAAAATGCTCTGGAAATGCACATTTTGCCCTTATAATTCCTTTCTTCTTTGAAAACAACTCAATCCTGTGAGTTTGAACAAAGTTCTTTTCATATGAGAAAGAGATTAAGGTATCTTTAAATTTAAAAAACACCAAAATCATAGCTCAGAGTTGGGCCTTTTTGTTTGTTTATTTACTTCCTTTATATCTTAAAAAATCAGAAAAGCAATTTTTCATTTTAACAAAAAATATTTTTTCAAGGTTGAGATTTTTGTGGCATTTTGGGAAGTTCCCTCTGAAAAAATGTATCAGAGTGGAAATATTTGCAGCTTCTTCAAATCTCCCTGTAGTAAACAAATTATGTTTTTTTAACCTGCTGTAGCCACCATTTTAAAAATTCTGAAACTGTATTTACTCTAGAAGCTATTGTTGAGCCCTGTTTTCTGCCTATAAACCAATCTCACATTCTAAGTAATGGGATGTTTCGAAATACTGCAAATACTGCTTAAATTTCAGTCAGTATTGCACAAGTTTTTATTCCACATTCCTTTTGCAGCACCTTTGGGAAAAGGCATTACACTTTTCTGCTTATGACCCAGGCTCATGCCTACTGCTTCATTTAACCACCTTTGGGATTAGTATTTCTACTCCACTGTCATGGGCACTCCCAACAATTATTATTCCCAAAGGAACTATTGCAGTCATCTCGCTCATAAGGCTTCAATTAAAAGTCCTGAGGGAAGGCATTGAAAGAGGTATTTTCTTTTAAAAGCCTTTAAACACTGCACAACTGCTGCATTCTGAAGAGCTGCCTGCCATTCCCCCTCAGTGCTTTCTGCCTTATAGTCATCTCAGTCATTAATTCTGGCATGCTCTGGCAAACTGCTTTTTATTGCAGTTCACGTGTGCAAGCATTTTGGTGGAGTACATTCTGTGATCTATTTGTGCTACTAACATTAGGTACCTAACCTCCACACCTAGATTAGGGGTCTCATCTGACTAGTATATCTCTTTAGGCAATGGAAAAACGAGGATAATCCAGAGGGAAATGCAGGGGCAGGAGGATGTTCTCAGTTCTGTGATTTGCACTCTGGTCAGGATTTTCAGTATTCATTGAGGGCAGCAAAGAGATGTCCAGCTCTTGGGTCATCAAGCAGGCAGTCCATGGCCAGCAGAGCCAGGCTGGCAGGGCAATGCTGGTTACACTAAATCCCCATCACAGGGATCTGGCAGACAGTAGAGGCAATGTACAGAAATGCCTTCCTATCCTTTTCCACTCACAAACTGTGAGTCTCCTTTTATCTCTGAAAAACCATATTGCATGTACATCATGGTTTTAATCCATGGGAATGTTGTGGCAGACCCAGAATATGTCACCTGTCCTGATTTCAGCTAGGGTAGAGCTAATTTCTTTTCAGTAGCTGTTACAGAGCTAGTTTTGGATTTGGCATGAGAATGAAGTTGATAACATGCTGAAGTTTTGGTTTTTTGCTAAAACATATTTATCCTAAGTCAAGCACTTCTTTTTTCTTGTCTCATGCTGTGCCAGTGAGAAGGTACACAAAAAACCAATCTGGGAGGGACCATAGCTGGGACTGGGGACTGGAGATGACCACAGGGATATTGCACACCATAGAACACCGAGCCCAGTGTATAAACAAGGGGCAGTTACCTGGAAAGGCAGCCAGTCTTGGTTTGGGAAAGCAGGTCTGCCATCAGGCAGTCGGTAGTGAGAAATTGCATTGAGAATTATTTGGGGGTTTTTATTGTTGTTATTATTATTCACAATGATTTTTGTATTTTATTTTTATATCAATTGTTAAAAGATTCTTATCTCAACATACAAGTTTCACTTCAGTTCCCTTCCCTGTTCCACTGGAGTGGGGGGAAGAGAAAGGAGATTGAGCAAGCAGCTGTGAGGTGTTTCATTTCCAGCTTGGCTTAACAACACAACAGTCCTTAAAACCACAACCATCACCTCTGCTGGTAAGGAACTGTGGAGCTACCAGCCTCCAAATTTAGGTTTTTCATTACCTAAATTTGGTATGTAAATAGTATCTTCATCTTATTGAACTTTTCTGGGAATAATGTAAAGGATTTTCAAAAGTGATTTCTAGTATACCAGGCTTTATTTTCTTTCTTTGTTATGATTTCTGCTTTGCTAGAGATCACTGGAATCTGACTAGCATTGCTATACCTACAAAATATAGGTATAAGGAACCATCTACCATGACAATCATGCATCATCAGAACTCTAAGATGTAGCCAACATTGAAGCTGAATGCAGAAACTGAGAATTTTATGAGGGTCTGAAAATTCACATTTTTGTTGTTTATTAAAGAATGTGGGTGTGCATAAGAAAGGAAGGAGCTTCAGAAGCAGAGGAAAGTAGGTCCAGTCATATACAAAAAAGCAATCTAACTGCTCTTGATAAGAAGAAAATGATGAATAAAAGGCTGGTTTGCTTACTGATACTCATAGAGATAATAGCAATATTTTAAGAGGCAGATTTATGTCAACTGCAAAATGGTTGGGACTAATCACAGGATGTCATGTGTTGCTAAAAAAAGGAGAAAAAAGTAGGTAAAAGCTACATTTTTACATTTTTCAATAACATTACTAGAAGACTAGAATATTTTAACAAACAATATTCCATTAGCATTGTGTCAATATGGTCATATTACTCATCTCAGTTCTCATGTGTTTTATTTATGATCCACAAAAAGAATTATCCCTATCCAATTTTAATTGAATTACAAAACAAAAAGAGCCTTTTCTAACTTTCCAACCTTCCTGACAAACCAGAATAAGGTCAAAGAGATTTAAATAGTCATTAAAGAACGTGTTTTACTTTACTTCAGATAGATTCAAAGGAATTTTGTTCCAGATGGTAACCTTAACCTTTTACAGCAAACTATCTGTAGCAGTCCTTATAGGATCCATGTCAGGCTGATATTTTGGTGGTCAGGAATTTCCTGGTGTCATACCACCTATGATTATATATTTGGCATAATTTATTGTGAATACATGTAATAACAGAGGAAAAGGTTTTAATTCCAGTTTCTGTCATATGACTGTGAAGATTTTTTTGAAGTATACTCAGTGTAAAGACTTCAGAAAACAGAAAAAACCCCCTCATGCATAAGTCCTCTTTTTAGCAGTTTGTTTTTGGTTTTTTTTGTTAACACAACCACTTAATTTCTACCTTTATTTGCAATTTTTGACCATAATGAATTTGAGAGAAGTTTTATGCCAATGGTCAGTTTTAGATCTTAAAGCCACTTGTGTGTCTATGAACTCTGTGCACAAAAAAGAACCAAAGAATTCATGAGACACAAGTCGTGCTTAATACTATCTGAATTTCTATTTAGTTTGACATTAAAAAAAAGCAAAAGAAATGAAGTTTGTGCAAGTTTTCAAAAAAAGGAGATTTTGTTCCTAACAACACCAAACTTAAAATATTTACCATATTTAGGCTATGTAATGATGATTTGTTTGTATTTCATAGAATACCTAATATTGTAGGAATCATAACTGTTCACTGCTTATTACAGGTCACAACTCCCTGTATGGATTTCTTATCTAGATCATTACCCAAACCTATATTTCTACATGATACACATAAATTTTACATATGTTCACACCTTTATTATGGTATTGTACAGGCTTTCTCAATTTAGAATGTAAAATATAACTTTTTTAAAAACATTGAGAGAAATTACCTCGTTCACCATTGCCCCATCTATACTAAATCAACTTACCTTGAATATTGAACAGCAATTTTTAGGCTGGGATCCATAGATACCTTGACGTTTGTGGTCTATTTCCAAGGGATTTGTGTAAGGTAACTAAGGAAAGCAAGAGGAATGTCAATAAGCTTACATTTTCTCCAATAGGTTTATCCTATCTGCTGGAAAATTTTACATGCTTGTCAAATTAGAAAAAAGTTGAAAATCGCCTTATGGATGGATTTGATGAATTACAGAAAGGCATTAACACTTCTGAAGAAGTCCTGCTGCAAATAGTATTATCAACCTTTTCCTCTCATAAAAATGTTCCGTTTCATGATACAGCACATTGGAAGTGCTGTTTTTACTTTAGTTTCTTTTTTCTAACATTCAGATATTCTTTTGCTGTAAATATTTCTGCACACAATATTTTCAAATGCATGCTTAAGGTGCTTCCATTTCTCCCACTTGACTTAATTATTTTGTGAATTTGGTGGCTTCTTATTTCCCATAAGTCATTACATCAGTGGCTGTGCACATAATTCTAATTCAAGGATTATGTTATTTTTTTATAACTAATATGCTACATTCAAAGTTCCTCATAAATTTTAGGCTGTTCTTTAGCTTACACAAGGTTTGCTACCCTACAGTAGCAAACGTTCAATCTTTGCATATTATACAAACTAAACTTCTCAATTTTTCAGGCACTAATATTTTTGTAGAGATCCTGTTTTGATAAACTAGTCTTCAACTGGAATAAACAAAATGCATTTTGACTGAAAATTCTGTGCTGATGGTAACAGCTCTAACTTAGAAAATATAGGTCTTAAGTCACACAAACAAAAAATCTCATTATATCACCCTCCCACTCTCCCACCCCCATATTTTGCCACCATAATGAACACTTGCTGTATCCTATTTTCAGTTATCAGGCTTAAGCCTCTCTACAGACTAATTTATTCATTTTTTTTAGCTAGTTTGGCTTTATGGAATTAGTTGCACCACTGCTGGAATACCACCTGGATGTATTATTTTCTTCGTGCTGCTCTGTCAGACAGAAACATCCCATGGGGTTTTTTTCTTACACATAATCCTTGACAAATTATTTTTTCCCCTGCAAATCTGAAAAGCTCTCGTACTTCAGAATATGGAGTACTTTAAAATCATCCTCCTGTCTCTCTCTTGTCTTCTGTTGAGAAAAGTTCTGGAAGCACAATGAACACATACATACGTGTGTGGGCACCAAGTGTCTGTGGAAAAACAAGCAGTACTTTCTGTCTGATACAGAGACAGTCGGTCTGGGAAGGTGCCTACCTCATCATGGGACATGGCTTCATTTTTCCTTGGTGATATCTGTAAGGCTGTGTCTTCTACTTACAAAACATCCCACTTCAGAGACTGCTGGAACAGATGAACACATTCATTATACTGTGGCTGTTTTGAGTGTGTTGTGGGAGGGAGGATTTCACAGCCCTCAATGCTTTCCTGTTACAGTCAGTGGACAGAGGTAATCTATTTGATCTAATTTAAAAATTTACTTGAGAATGAGTTAAATTAGGCCCTAAATTTTACTTTTTTTTCTTAACTATTCCTCCAATTAGTCTGTAATGATTTTCTAATAACATGGTTATCCAGAAGTCTGAGGGCTAAGGTTGGCTTATCTACCTACTTAGTACTCCTGCAATAGCATGTAGGAGATTATAGGATATGCTCAGGTATGCATGTAAACCTCTGAAGAGACTGTGTGTCTCCAGAAAGACTTGAAGCTTTGCTAATTGGGTATAATTTAAAATCTCTGAACATCTTGCTCATGGGCTTGAATAAAGCACCTCTAATTCCAGGTTCCAAATTTTGACCGGAAACTGCAAACTGGACCCTTCTTTACACAGATCTTAACATGGAGCTAGAAAGAACATTAGTTTTGCACTTAAAATCCTAGACCTAAAATGTTTCATTGGAGTTATGTTTCTAGTTAACCTTGTCCAGATGATTTTCATGGTCTACACAGGTATTCAAGGGCTGGTACTGCTTCTGATCATGTTCAGCAGCATGGTGCTTTATGACAAACCAAGTTTTGCTGATCAGTCTAATGAGGGTGCCTGTTTTTGTGACATAGGCTGTTGTTCCTTTCCCACTGGTATGACTAATTTTCTTTTCAATGGAAACCAACATGAATGGAAATGGGAAGCTGATAATTTTTGGGTCTCGTTCAACATCTATCCAAGAGGTAGCTAGTGTACATATCTGAAACCTAAAAGCTGGAAATCCTGGAGTTTATGATGGCAGTGTAAGGATATTTTCAAGGGCTACAGTAATGAATTATACTCTTTATTTCATCCTGGTAGTTGCCTAAGTTAATTGGTATGCAAGAAATACTACAACTTCTTTTTTTTTTTTAGCAAACTCTTTATTTACAAAGTAGATGGTGCAGATATCTTAGCTGGTATTTTTCTTTTGATAGAAGTTCCAAAAAAAATCAAGAAGCCTTAGTACATTTTTCTTGCTAGAAAATATGTAACAGAATAGAACGTGACTTAATGCCCACATTAAATGCAGCAATTCAACAGTAAATCAAGCCCAGTTTCTTAGAACTCTGACCATTATGTCTCTTTCATCACAATCATGGAAAGAAAAGCTTTGAGAGTGATATTCACCAGACATAGAACTTTAATGATAATGTTTTTTAGGGCATTTAATCAGACATATTTTATTGCAGGATAGTACCATTAAAAAGACAATGAGAGCTGTGCAGTGCTTTTCAAGAATAATCCAGTGAATTTCTGAGAGGAATGTATGCTTATGAGTATCTCATTTTCTCCTGGATATTTCACAAAACTGCTTTGAAATCTTTGGAATCATAGTAAGGATAAAATTAATCCTATTCCTGTTACACGCTGATATAAATCAGATAAAATTACTGACAAATTGATGGCACAGATCTTTGGCTGGTTTCTCTCAGTTTAGCTCACTGAAGTTAATGGAGCTATATACCTACATGGAGTCAATCCATTATTTGTTTTTATCACTGCCCACATACGTATTTCTTCAACTGAATTCCCACTTAGTTATACATGTGCTATTTGTCCTACATCATCCAAAATACTGTATAAGCTTTCTGCCCTGTATAATGCCTAAAGGCATCTAGTAACAATGGGGCTATTCTTAAGGAAGAGCTAATAGATCTTGAAAACATCTCTCTGAATAATTTTCACTGTTGCATCTTTTATAACAAATAAGTCTTTATCATTCTAAACCTTGTTTTGCGCAATTATTGCTTTCTAGAATACATGTGGCTTATTGTAGAGCTCCTGATAGCCTCCAAGTACACAGTAATAATATACAAGACCAAAGGTCATGTGGCCCAGTATTTCTTCTGTAAGAGATAGCTCTTCAGCCACCAAAAGTGAATGCTTTAAGTATATAAAAAAAAGGAAAAGGGCACATCCCCAAGACTCTCTTCTTTTCAACATCACATAAAGACAGGTCTGTTTCCCTGCAACAGCAACAGCAAATCCAAATGAACACTAAAATCTGACTCAATTTTCTGTGAAAAATGTGCTGGTCTAGTATCAGTTGTTTTCCTCTCTTTCCCAGTACTTGTTGAGAACCCATGTGCTAATCCTTTCAGCAGCAAAGTAAGCTAAACCACTCCAAAGGCCAGGGTGACTTGGTCTAGAAAAACTACCCTGCCCCTAATCCCTCACATTCCCTCTAGACACAAGAATATCAGGCCTGATACAGTCGTTCAAAGTTCATAGCAGCCTGTACTGTCATGTCATTGACTGCCATGAGATGAACTAAGTGAGTTTATAAATAGGTGCAGGATAGTGTAATCGTTCAGTTTGGTTTTATCAATTTTGACAGCTCTTTGTTATGAAGCTGAGCAGAGAAAGAGGGTGGGATGTATTGTATCTTGTATAGTAAGACTGTGATGCAGCAGAAAGTGCAAGTATGCATTTTGCTAGTCTCCAGGGTATTCCAAAAGTGGCTCATGTTGACTTTAAGGCTAAAATCCATCCATTTTAGATGAGAAAAAATAACAGAAAAGCACACCTATTTTCAGCTTGCCGTACTTGCTGCTGCTTTGAGAGTTTCATTGTATAAGAAATCCATCATTAATGGATGGCAAAGACTATTTCAGGAAAAGAGAAATATACAGAATTTATTTATTAACTTGTTTTTCAGCTCTTACTCTGAACATGTGTGCAGGGTGTGAAGAAACACTAACATAGAAGAAAGATCAAAAGAGAAGAAAAAAGATCAGAAGGAAAAGAAATAGAAACTCCTTACCCCGCCTGTCATCTCCAAAACATCAAATATTTTTCTGGGAGGACTGTATATCACTGTTTTATTAACCTTTTAGTGCAACAGCCTATGAGACAATACAGTCAAACTTCTTTTATGTCAGTCCTAGCACAAGGGGGAAAAGGGCAATTTAAGGCAACTCTCTTGGACCAGGAATTAGTGGGTTAGCTACTGCCTCATCACCTGTGCTGGTCACTGCCCATCTGCCCTGGCACTCTGCCTGTTTTTTCAAGTCCTTCTGTTCCTTGGTGGCTGCTGCCACCTGGGCAAGGCTTGCAGGCTGCTGGGAGGGAGGAAAGTGGAGCCTGGCAGCAAACAACACTTAAAGAAGAAAGAAAACAGCTGAGAGGAACAGCAGCAAGGACTATAATTGCTAGAAGTCCTGGAACAACTCCTGGCAGTCCTAGCCACCTTGTAATCAACCCAGTGCTCTCCTCATGCAGAGTGGATTTACTATACAGCTATTCATTAGGCATGCAGCTACTCACTCCTGTATTGTTTGCTTCCAATAGCATTGAGAGGCTGTAAAATGTGATGTATGCAGCGTGTTAGGTTAGGATGGAGCAGCAACTGTACTGTGCTTAACATTCCTGTTGTCAAGCAAACAAACCAGACCATGCCAAATGTGAAGCTTGCCTTAAACAAAAAACTGCTGTCATTTGATATTATAGATGCTAGATTTTTAAAAAGCACTATTATTCAAGATTTAAAAGATATAAATCTTGAGACAAATGTGTAAATATTTCCCTTTTTCTCTGGTAAAAGTGCTTGGAAACAGAAGTAAAGATGTAGTGAAAAATATTGCAAATCCAGTGGACAGCATGTTCAGCCTGCTTTGTCATTTCTATACCTTGTATTATCAATATTTACTGTAAAAAAGAGGGCATTTGGAAGGCTTTGGAGACCAAGAAGCCGTTCAGTTCTGGGTTCCAATGAGCTGACAGTCAGAATTGCAGTTCGCTCTGTGCAGCCAGCAGAGTCAAAGCAGGGGAAGCAAAAAGAGCCTGTCTGTCTCCTTAGCTTTTCCCATCCTTCCATAAATGCATCTTTGCTGTAACTGGATAACATTCCTAACTAAACCAGGTACCCAAAAGCCTGTTTAACACTGATATGCCCTATACTGTACTTCTTGTGCAGCTGCAATTCAGTGGCCAAGTAAATGAATTGTTGCCTATACAGGGTATCATTAGTCTTGTTGTTTTTATTAATGAAAAAATTTGGTCTTATCCAGCTGCTAAAATCCAAAATCCCTTCACTGAAATAGAAGTGTCTTACTATAAATCTCTCTTCAAAAATAAATGCCCCAGGGATGGGAAGTGGGATTTTCGTTAGTTTTCCCTTTAGGCTTCTAACTCAAATGGGTGAAAACTTGGTTTTCATTAAATGAAGAGAATAAAATGTTTTTAAAAAAAATCTTTAAAACAATACTGTTTAAGTCAAAGAAAGGATACTCCCTATGACAAGTTTCAAATTCAGATGAAGAGTCTTCATATTTACAATATCAGCAAAAAACACATTCTGATGAGTAATGGTTTGGTAGAGCAGCTCATGACTTTAAAGTATCAAAATCCAGTTTTGAAGATTTTAGTAAAAAAAATTCCTTAATTTCTTTTGGGCCTAAAAGAAAACTTTCTCCTAAAATTTGCCATTATTTTTAGTTGAAAGTCAGGAGAAAACACTATGTCACTTTCTAAAACACTAAATCAAAACCTGTACATTATTTCCAAATGTACAGATTTTTAACTGAAATATATTTCAGATATAAAATATTGTAATGTCTTTAAATTTTCTAATCAAGAATGGAATATTGACTTTCTAAGAATGGAATTAATCTTGAATTATTAAAATAAGACTAGGCCAGATTGTTAATATCAGAAAAGTAACATTTTTGTAGTCTCTGAGAGCCCGCAAAAGAAGAGCCTTTTCTGTGTGCTGTACACTTCTAATTTAGTAGTGACTCATTCGTGTCTGTGCTGCAATAAAAACACCCTGCCACGTGTACTACATTCACAGAATGAATTTCAATGCATGAGCTTGTTGTAAGTTATTGGCAAAATACAAAAAAAAATAAAGCAGTTCAGATATCTTGGGTTTTTTAAAGAGAAGGGTAAATTCATAGTATGGTATCATGTTTTCATTTACTTAGTTAGCAATATATACGATTCAGGGCTAGCCCATACAATAAATAATTGATGCAAAGTGTGATGAAAAAGGAGTATTATGTAAAAAATTCTTAGCTATTTTACAAGCCAGAGGACAATCTTGTCTTTCTGTCCTTAGAAAAGACAGAGTGAGAGGAAGAGAATACTCCAAGTTGTAAGGACTGCAGTCTTAACCTGTGTCAGTAATTAAAAAAGGTTAAGTCCTAGGGCCAGGGACTCTTTTTTCATTGTAGGCTTGTACTGTGTCTGCCACAGCAGGGTTCCTCCTTCCCATTGGGAACTCAGAGTGATGCAAGGAATAAAGCCAAAACTAATAATAGTAGGGAGAAAAAAATAAAACAACAAAAACATGAACATTCAATATGAAGTCTCTTTCTTTCTTTCTTTCTTTGGTCCTAAATACACTATGGATTAGAGGACGAAGCCAGCTACAAAATTACAGAAATATAACATTTGATGGGTTTGAACTGCAAGACAGAAATCAGTGGCTGCTTTGAACTCCATAGACCCATTTGCCTCAACCAGGTGGAAAACCCTTCCATTAGTAGAAGGTCACCTTTGGAGTCTCTTAGTGTTTGCTTCCATCATATCAAGAAATTGTGTGCAGAATGATAAATGTGGTGAAAGATTGTTTAATACCTGGAAATTCTGTTGACCAGGTTAAGCTAAGGAAAATCACATTTCTACAATAAGTTAAAACAGAGATGTACAAAATACATTACTACACTTGTAAACTCTTAGAGAAACAGAGACATCAAAGAAAAGAAAAAAAAAGAAGGAGAAAAATGTCTAAAAGAAAAGAACTGGAGGTGATATTTTTTAGAAAATTTTCTAGTGTGAAGTGTGTAGGATCAGGTTAAATGTGGAACAGGCACTGTATTCAGGACAGTTAAATTCCAGCAGCATTGAGAAACAGGTTTAAAATTTGCATATGTATGAAGGACCCTTAGATTCAGACTCAGAATGAGAAAATAGGAAAATTTTCCATCATGGAAAGATATACTCGTCTCTGAGTTTCTTTAGTAGCCATCTGTAAATATTGTTCAGCGTGGGTGAATCACAAGGTAGGATTGTGAAAAGTCTGCTCAAAACTTGACAAAATGGCTGTCCCCAGATTCTACTCAGGAAGCAAGTGTAAATTCCTAAAGCTAGAACAAGTATTTTTCCTGCAGGAGTTTGCTATCAATAGAGTCAATGGTGATTACAAGACTTACCAATATAATCCTTACTATTTTGGACATGGAATGCTGTAGCACCTAAGAAGAGTCTGGGTAGAACATGAGGACTAATGATGAAAATGAAACACTGACATAAGGGATATTTCTTGAATATGCCACCAATTAAATCTTCAATGAAAGTCCTTTGGAATTCTCTGATACAATGTGAGTTGACACCTTCTTCTACAGGAGACACAATCCCTGCTCCCTTAAATGGCAGATTCAGATATAGCAGAGTTTAAAAGCCTGCTTCTAGTGTCCCAAACAGCACAGTCCTCTGAACTAGACAAACATCCCTCAGTCAATTTTACACATCCTGATTCCTGCCCACACAATTTTGATTATTTATACCAAACCATAATAATTTATTTTCTTTCTTTTTTTTTCCCCTAAGACTCGCAAGATCTTGTCAAAACTTTTTCTTTACAAGTAATAAAAGAACAACATGCATTTCTTTTTCTTATTTCTTTTTCTTATTTCTTTTTCTTAATTTCTCATTCTTATATTACTCTCTTTAGTTTCATTTTTGTTTTCTTGCTTGTCCAGTTTGTGTTAATAGCAAAAAAAAACCAAAACATATTAAAACCTTCTATCTCTGACATCTATGGCTATTGTTCACAAATATCCAGTATCAGATTTGGGTATACAGGAAATAAGCATTATATACATTAAATATCAATGAAACATATTTCTTGATTGTATTCAATGAGCTAGTAAGCACATTGAAACAATCGCCTCAAAAGAAATTATTACTTTCTTCTGGAGTAATTAGAATTGGCTAACTTTTAGTGATTTTTCTGAGGATCTGTGTTTGCATAGCAGATGCAAACAGCATTGTCTAGATCCTTGTGTCTCCAGATGATAGTAGTAGCATTGTGTTCAGGGAAACCAGATCTGTACTTAGAGTGATCCACATGGCACGTGTATTTTCATTGGCCTATGGTGATGGGGGTGCAGTTGCTTTGGACCTTATTCCCCCGAGATCTTAGGCATTGCCACTGAAATAAACAGAAACTTTGTCCCACATCCGAGAAAAAACCCAAGAATGTTCTTGCATTTTGGCTTTTAGAATTTGATCTCTGTAGTAGAGTCTGTGTCCCTGAATTACCATTATGAGGGCTTCCTGTACAACACCCAGGGGTATTATACACCCCTTAACAAGATCTTTAACAGCCAGTATGCCGAGTGTGGAGCCACACAAGGGCACCTGCAAGAAAATGCACATTGGGGAGAGGCCATAAGCAAACAGCTCTTTCACTGTGTCAGATCCCTAACCCATGAGCTGTAGGGATAGCCAGACACCTGAAGCAGACACTGATGGAAAAAAACATCAGCTTTCCACTAAAAAAAACGAATGGGCTAACCACCACCAGCTTTCACTCAGTCCATTTTTACTCAGTGGACTCCCAGCAACTACTAGAACAAGCTTCTCAGATAAGTCTGGCAGTGAAATTACTTTGTACATACAAAGCAGTGGTTAAACATGAACTAGCCATCGGTACACTCACCACTGAGCTGCTAAGGATCTGCAGAACGTGTGCTCTTGAGTGATTAAAGTGTGAAATACTGATGGTATCTGTTGATCTTAGGTATCTGAAATATAAATGTCAGGGATGGATAAAGGGATCATGATTTTTAAACTAAACCCCCTCAATCCTTCTAGTGTGCCCCCAAGATCTTAGAGTTATTCCTGAGTTTGTGGTTTTGCCCTTTGTTTAAGTGAAAGTCCATAAACATGGAACATTCAGTATCCTTTAAATCAGTTCACATACTTTTTCTACGCCAAGCCCAATTATTTACACAGGAATACTTTCATTATGCTGAGTGTGAGGTGAGTCATCATGAGAAGCTTTCAAATTAGATATTAATCAGCAGGCTCTACAGGCCCTAATTACTAGCTACCTGTGAAGTTGATACTGCATGGATGATGAAGGAGATAGCTGCACATTTTTCTCACCTATTCATTCCAGTGAACACAGCCTGGGAATAGCTAAGTGAACAAGCTAATTCATTTACTTATATTAGAAACTTATATTAGCTAATATTGAGGTACCTAAGCTTCTGCACCCCAAAGGAAAAGCTTTTTTCAGCTTGGAGACATGTTCATAATAGCTCAGGTAAAGACAAGGTTAGCAGAGGCTTCACTGAGAAAAGTATGTGTTCAGCAACGAATTTTTGACATGCAGATGTCTCAGTAGCATGTTGCACAATGTTTCTCCCCATGGAAATCATTCAGTGTAGTACACTAACCTGCTCTGGCTTCTTTCGACTCTCCCATTTTTATGATAAAGTCAAAGAGAAATAACTAACTATACTTTGTTGTCTGAATGCCTAAACTAATTACAAACAGGCACTAAAGCTGTATTTGCTGACTTGGCTTCTGTTGACTCAGCTTGTTCAGTGTATAATGAACTACTTTAAAATCAAGAGTACTTAGAGATGGTTTTGCATACACAATACATCTGATATAACTGTGAAGATGTTATTATCTAGTCAGTTCTCCTCTACTTACATGATTTAGAAAACAAAGGATAAAATGCCAGCCTCATCAATGGCCATACCCCCAGGTACTCCCAGGCCATACCCCCAATCATCTGCAATTTGTACAACAGAATTTAAATTTCAGTGGTCATATTCTATACAGAGGCATAGTCACAGCTGATTGCACAAAATCCAAAAGGCTAAATCATCTGTATGGAATATTTGGATCTTAATTGGCATTATTATTTTCGTACTCAAGAGTTCAACTTGTTTTAATTCTTCAGGGATGGAATTCTCACCAAATATAGTGCAGAAGCATATAAAGTTAGGAGAAAGCCTAGATTATTCCTGTCTCATTCTGCAACCCAGAGAACGTCAGCTGTGCAGCTAGAAAGATCTCTTCAAGAAATAATGCTGGCTTGTGTATTTCTCTTGTGATAAGCGGATTCCTTCTTCTAACATTCTTTTTGGGGTTCTTGGATCTGCTTGCGTGAATACAGCTTGTGTAGATAGTGATGGAGCTATCAATTATGTTTCCTTCCTTCTCGTTCTAAAAATGATACTACTATAAACATCTCGATGACTTAGTAGACAACGTGTAATTTTCAGAAAGATTCTGATATTAAAAGTCTATGGGTGCAATAGTCAAGGAGTGCTTTTTAAAGTGCTTGACAAAGTAAAAAAGAGAGGGAGTTTTAAAGAAAGCAATATTCGTAATTACTCTATCTTTGTCTCACTCTGCTTCTGAAAATGGCTGGTTTTACTTGCAGAGTAGATGGCTAGGAACCTCTCTTCCTTCTGTCCTTCTATCCCATCAACCCTTTCTACCTTCATCTCTTCCTTCCTTCCTGCTCATCCTGCCCTAAGTTAGATGGGGAACACAATAGGAAGACCTCCTTGTGGTCTTGGAGCAAGAGGAGAAGTCCCTCACAGAGATGACTGGGTGTCTCCCAGCCAGGAGTCAGCATTGGACTCTGCCTCCTCCCTCAATAAACAGGAGGGAGCTGAGCCAAGGGAACAATGTTGCAGTTTTCTGCTGACTTCACACATGGAAAAGTCTAATTCTTTCTATTTTCCCAGCTCAGATAAGAGGAGCTAAGAATCTGGCTGTGCTTTTATATTTTCTCCATAAAGTTCTTTCCCTTTAGGTTCTTGCCTTCTAGGGCTACATAGCCAGCTCCTCCACAAAACTTGTGGCAAGGCCACAACCAAGTCCATTAATATACTGACTTGCCAAATACATGCTTTTTTTTTTTTTTTTTTTTTTTTCTTTAATCAGAGTTATCTGGGTTTTTTTTTTTTTTTTCTTTAATCAGAGTTATCTGGGTTATAAAGGGGTTCCTTAAAAAAGCAGGGTTCCAGATCTTGAGGTGAATGTATTTTATTAGGACATATATGCGAAGTTTAAAATGGATTTTATGATAAAAAATATGCAAGCCACTATAAATGCAGAGATACTAGGTGGTGTCATTGGATTGTCATGCATTCTTATTCTTATGTGGCAGCCACAACATGACATAATTTATGTGGGGCATTTATAGTGTGCAGAAAAGAAATTGAAGGTATACTGCTTTTTAAAAACAAATCACAAGCTCTTATTTTCCACTTAATCTATTCTGTACTTTCTGTAGCTCATTTAACTACCAAGAAATATTGTCAATCTCAGTTTTCACATCCTGAAAAGGGCAAGTACAGTTTGAGAAAAAACAAATTAAGTACTCCTAGCATATTGAAATTCTCCTAGAAGCCTCGAAGTGTTATCTTTGAAGGAATTTTTTCTAGAGTTAAAACTCATAGAAGGTACATAATTGTGGGACTAATATTGTGTGGCTTTCTGGAAACGGTGGTTTGCTCAGTCATTTACAATTCTGTGACTTTCTTATTATTATTGTACAAAAAGTACTACTTAAAACTGTCTGCTTCTATAGCATCATAAAATGAAGTAATGATCCACTTTGCTGTAACAACCTGAACACTTCTTCTGTACACACGCATATAATTTCATTTTAAAGTAACATAATTTCCATAAATGTGTCTAAGTATGACGACTCAGAAAACAAAAACATCTCTGGGTGGCTTTGCAGGGTGAAATAATTACTACTCATTCTGTGTCTTTATTTGAGGCGTGATATAACACAATACTGTTACAGACAGTGGTGAAAAGTCTTTTTAAGAGAGAAATGTCCACTGTCTTTCATACTAACCCTAGTTATATCAATATGGAGCATGAAGTACAGATGTAAGACATTCAGTATGCTACTAATTTAACCACTTGCTTTGAGTAGATTCTATTATACTTAGTTTGAACATTTGCATGAACTTCTTCATCATGTCAAAATTATATTGTTTCTAAAGATTGGATGAGGCACTTGAATATGTTTTTCCATTATTTATCTTTTTTTCATGACAGTTTCAGAAAGGCATTCCTGGATCCATCTTGTCACAAATTATTTTGTAATCTAACTGTTCAGCTGGGACATGTGGTCTCATTGTCAAATCTATGCCTTAATGTTTTAGAAAGTTGAGAAATAAGGGTCAGAAATCCCTCAGTCACAGAGTGAACCCTGGAAACACGTTTGTGAATTGTATTTTCTCATAAGTCTGTGGGGTAACACTTCCTCCATGGCTGCTTTCAAAAGAAAAAAATATTCCTTTTGTTCTGTCCTCTTTTCCTTTTCTGCTTTCCTGTACCCTGTGCTGTTTTTTTTTTTTTTTTTTTTCCCCTCAAATAAACTGTTCAGATATTCTCCTTCAGGAGATGGCATAAGACTGCATCATGGATTAAGGCTTCAGCTCCTACCCACACCCAAGATTTTTTAACAGCCAAGCCAGTGTGTGATGATGGATTTCCTTCTCAGACATGCCCAGGTCTAGGGAGGCAAGTCACCCTGCTGGTTGTCTCACTGCACAGCACGGTAGCGCTGAAGCTTCTTTCAGCATCTCAGTTCCCCATCTGTCAAGGGGCAATTATTGCCTTGTTGTAGCTGTGCACAGAAGAAGGTATCAATTGCACAAGTACAACAGCAACAAAGACAAGATTGAAGAGTATTAGTTTGCCAGAGATTATAATGTAGACAGCAAGAAAAAAATCAAAAGAATAATCTGAGAAACTCCTGAATGAGGACAAATGATAATTCCTCTCTCCTCATGCTTAATCATAAGTGTTTCAATAAACCTCAACATTTTCTTAAGAAAACACTATCTAATTGATGTAAAAAGTGCTTCTTGGTTTGCTTTATGAACTTGAACATCAGCTGTTTATATTCTACTTGCTGATTTTATAGGGTCTTCCTAGCGTACTTGTGATCATACCTAGGTCTCTGTCTGAAAAAAATGGTAGAATATCAAAATGGAAAAAACCTTTTGTGCACCACAGCATAGAGGTTTGGGGGAAGTAAAAGAAGAATGTTTGCGAGAAACTGTGAACACTGCTTGGCCAAAAAAGGGTTTGTTTAATTGCTATTTTCAAAGTAATCTGCTTGTGTTCTACTTGTCAGATACTCAGTGGTGACTGTCATTCAAGTTGTAATTGAGCTGGCTTAGCATAGAGAAGAGGATGTGAAACCTGCTTTGATTTCTAAGAGCCAACAATACTGTGGCCCAAGGCTTTGGGAGTAAAAGAAAAAGAGACACTCCAGCTTCATCAAGTGGAACTTCAGACTCTTCAAATATAAGGTCTGCAATATGAAAATATTTTATTTAATTTATTTTCTATTTATTTTGTTCTTTGTTGCTCTATAGTCCTGGAACTACATTCACTCCAGCCTTAAAATCTTTATCACAGGTAAATAAACCCTGAAAAATACTTGGTTTGGAGTCTTTTTGGTAAGACTAATTTTCATGTTAGAAAAGGAAAAACATAGCCCATTTTAATAAAAGATCATTTCCAAAGCAGAGGGCCACAAAGAGAAAACAGACAAGCAAACCATGGAAGAAGTATGGATTTGCCATTGCTTGCTGCTTTTGTTTGGGATAAAGTTAATTTCCTTCAGAGTGGTGAGTAGGGGCTTTGCTTTGGATTTATGCTGGAAACTGTTAACAAGCAGTGGTGATTTAGCTACTGCTTAGCATCAAGGCCTTTTCTGCCTCTTACCCCACCCACCCACTAAGGAGGGTGCTGAGGGTGCACAAGGTGCTGGGAGGGGACAGAGCTGGGACAGCTGACCCTAGCTGGTCACAGGGATATTCCATACCATGTGGCATCATGCCATATGTATGGATATACACCGTATGTGTGTGTGTATATATCTGTGGTGTGTGTGTATGTGTGTGTATTCCATATCATGCCAGCATACAAAGCTGGGGAAAGAGAAGGAACAGGGGAATGTTCAGAGTCATGCCATTGGGTTTCCCAAGTCACTGTCGTGTGCAGTGGGTCTTTGCTTTCCTGGGAATGGCGGAACTCCTGCCTGCCCATGGGAAGTGGTGAAACCACACCTTCAAAAAATAGTCTGTGCCTGTGACATGTGCATTGAAATGCTAGACCCTAAACCCAAAGTTCTCAATTCAATTGAAGAACAATCTGTTGAAAACCTGAGCAGCCAAGATTTGCTAATTTTCATCAGTCATAAACCTTTTTAGTGGCAAAACAGTAATCCTTCAACTTCCAACCCCTTCCAAACTTCTCAACAGATGTGTTAATTAAATAGAGTGGTTTTAGAGATGCAAATGCCTGTCATTCATACAATGCCCACAAAGCCACATAAATAAAGTAAAATTAATTTACTTAGATTCTGGTTCAGAAGCAAAATAATGACTTGTGGGACATCATGCATGTCATAATTGCTAGACCCATCAGCCTAAAATTGTTTCTAAAATGTATCATCACTCTGGAGTATAACATTTCTGTGAACAAACTCTAGTGATGAGGCAGTTCTCACTGTGGGCCATGAAAGCTAAACCAGAAGTGTGTTATTCAGAGAAAGAGAATCGGTCTTTCTAATGTTTGATGAAAAAAGAAGAGGCTGTCAGAAAGAATTAAAAAAGAGCTGAAGTCAGGAATATCTGTGTCATGAGTGATGTGGAAAGTGAAGCTGAGTAGCCAGAAATTAACTTTGGTTTTGTATGTTTTGAGTTTTAACAAGCAACAGTAAAAGAGATTTGAGTGGATAATCAGGGACACAGCGGAATAGCTAATGAAATTAATTTACACACTTACTTTTTCTTTCCTCATTCACTCGATTCACTATAAAAACAAGTGTAGAAAGTTTTCCTTGCTGTGGTTCTGAAACACACCAGCTTTGCTTCCTGAGAATGAAGACCTGGAAGAGTTGTCAAAGCTTCATCTGGCATCTGTGGTTGTGCAGACCTATTTCTGAGGTTGCTGACGGCCATTTCTTAAACAATGACAGACACAGAGAGCCAAACTAATGTCATGAACTTAAGTGACCACACCCTATTCCAACAGTATTCAGGTCTTACAGTGTGAATGCTGTTTCAGTTGTTAATCTGAAAATACAAAAGAGAAAAAAAAAAATAACTGACGACATTTCATTTATAATCTACCCACAAAAATCAGTATTTCTGTTTGCAAAATATTTTTATTTTATGGCACACACCATGCCATTCAATTGAGATTTTAGTGGGGAGAGAAGGCAAAATGGAACAAGAGGGGACCTTGCACTTTTAGGCTAAGTAAAGAAGTCTCTCCTTCATGCAGGGTGCCTTGAGGTGTTACCATTTACTTAGAAATTCACAGGTTAGTGTGTGTGTTGTTGAAGAGACAAACATCTCACCCAGGTTCAGCCTGTCTGCCTGCCATTAGCAGGCTCCCTGCCTGCAGTAGGTTGAGAACAGCTGTCCTCTTCCAGCCTCAGTTTTGCTGAGAGTTTTCCACTCCAGTTACTTGTCACCATGCGTCCCCTGAGGCTACTAGTACCCTACACTGTCTGGCTGAGTACATCTCCAAACCACTCTGAGGGCAAAAAACCCACAACAAGTTAACCTCTAAAGCTTAAATGGGAAAAATTTACTAATTTTACTTCAGCATATTAAGGCATTTTCCCACAAGGTGTTCAGTAGGTATAGCGGAAAAGAGGCAATTTTCTCAGCAGGCAACAAGAGAGCAGCTTTAGATGAGGGCTGTTTTTTCCTCTGACATAACAGCTTAAGGCATAATTTTGTTTACTACATCAGAATCAAAACCAAACATTCATGAAAGCAAGAAGTACATATATCCCAGTGAATTTAGTTTGCATGACCAGGTTTTGGTAGCGGTGGGGGGTTACAAAGATGACTTCTGTGAGAAGTTGCTAGAAGTTTCCTCCATATTCAACAGAGCCAATCCCTGGAAGCTACAAGGCAGGTGTGCCAAGGTTGTGCCTGTTAGAAATGGTAACAGCACCTTTGTGATAGATGTTATACATAAACATAGTTAAGAAGGTAAAAAAAAGTTATTGCACAGTTTTAATTGTGGCCAGAGAAGAGTGGAGTGAGAATATCTGAGAGGAATTACTCTGCAGACACCAAGGTCAGTGGAGAAGGAAGGGCTCTGGGCAGCAGAGCTGAGGTTCCCCCACAGCCCCTGGTGCAGCCCATGGTGAAGCAGCTGTGCCCTGCAGCCCATGGAGGACCACGGGGCTGCAAAGATCCGTGCTCAGCCCCTGGAGGACACCCACACTGGAGCAGGAGGATGCCTGAGAGGAGGCTGTGACTTCATGGGATTCCCATGTTAGAGCAGGGTCCTGGCAGGGACCTGAAGACCCATGCAGAGAGGAATCCATGCTCGAATGGGTTTCCTGGTAGGACTTGTGACCCTATGGAGGAAACACATTTAAGCAGCCTGTCCTTTGGAGGACTGCACCTCAGGACAGAGTGACCCACACTGCAACAGTTTGTGGGGAAACATTGGTCATGGGATGGGTTCACGTTGAAATAGTTAATGGGAGACTGTCTCCTATAGTAGAGACCCCAACACTGGAGCAGGGGAAGGACTCTTCTCCCTGAGTGGCAGCAGGAACTGTATGATGAACTGACCCTAGCCCCCATTCCCTGTGTTCTTGCACTGCTGGGGCAAAAGATGTAGCGCTCAGAAAGGGTTGAGGCAGGGGGGATCTGTTTTTTAAGACTTCTCATTAACCTCTGATTATGTTAGTAATAAATTCAATTAACATCCTTAACTCTGTTTTGGTGGTAATTGGTGAGTCATCTTTGGTGGTCCTCATATCAACCCATGAACTCTTTGTTATATTTTTTCTCCCCTGCCCACTTGTGGAGGGGAGTGATAGAGTGGCTTTGGTGGGTACCTGGCCAGAGTCAACCCCCACTTGAGCTAAGCGACCCCAGCACACTCATCCAGCATCTCAAAATCTTGCTAGAAGAACCCAGACTAAAAGCTGGATGACATTTCTATCATGCCGTAAGGCTCTCACTTAACCAGTGACTGAAAGTATGTTTCACACACCCTCATTGAAGAGAGAGAGAATTACAGTAGGCTACATGATGAAAAGATAAAACAATTTTTGGAGAATTAGCAAAAGATATTCCTTGTGCACTTTGTGTATTGTTTCAGCCTTATAAAAGATTGTTTTTCTGAACTACATGCAATTTTTAGAAAGGCCAGTTTTTGTTTGACTTTCGGAAGAAACAGATTTCCACATGTGTCAAGTACTTTTAAACAAAATTCATCAGAGAGGATAACCTTAGACCTCCATTCAATATCTTAACATGCAGAGGCCCTTTGATTCCAGTGATACACTGTGAAGTTGTATTTTGTATAATTTCTAGGAGTAAAGTATAAATATTTCCAGCAAAGCATTCTTAATGTAAGTTTTGTTTTCTAAGTGTGTTTCCTCCTTTCTGGGTCTTGTTCCTGTCATAGGAAACCTTCTCTGTTTTAATGGAAAAAAACAAAATTGAAGGATTCCACAGATTTTAATTTCACCCACTCTGCAAACTCACAAAACCATAATATAAGGCATTTGTGACAAAGTGTCAAGCACAATGTCTGAGAACCCCTTGCTGCAATATCATCCCAGAATACTATTTCTGTCACTTCCTGTTTCTCACCATGCTGAAAAGAATTGTAAACATGACATTTCTCCTACTACGTGCGCACTTTTAAATTCTGATCTCAGCAGGAGCCTGGAAAAGCACAAGTCCACAAACCTAACTACTGCACTCTAAGGGAAAATGAGATTTGCCACAAATGACCATTTAATTGATTTAGATTTATATTTCTGTACAAAATATTATTATTCAAGGCTTAAAAGGAATTTTCAGGACATGTGGCCTGTTTCTGATATCTGTTTTACAATAGGGTGTAACAGATCCTAGGTGTGTTTATTTCTTTCCACTGAGTAAAAAGTTGTGACCATTTCTGCTGTACATGTTTACACATCAGATGTATTCATTTGGTCAATTAATCTCTTTTCCTTTGCTTACCTGCAGGCAGATACATCAGTCCCTTTATTGATTTTCGCCTTTATGCATCTTGTAATGAACATATTGCATCAATTGAAAAAGATACACCTATTTTTTCAATAAAATATTTTTTCAAATACTGAAGAAGTTACAACACCCTGCTTACTCAACAGCTAAGTAAAGCATCTAGCCTCCAGTCCACTAAGCAATCTTCGTCCTGCAAACCAATACATATATTAACTGTGTTCTTTTTTCCATACCACAGTCACAGTAAGAGAATCATATGATTTTTTTCATTTGGGAAAGAACTCTAATTAGGATAATTAGCGTCCAACCATTAACCCAGCACTGAAAATCCACCAATAAACCTTGTCCCTAAGCATCATATCTACATGCCTTTCAAATGCCACCAAGGATGGTAGTTTCATCACTTCCCTGAGCAGCCCATTCCAATGGGCTTTCAGGGTGAGAAATTTTTCCTAATATCCAATGTAAACCTTCACTTGCACAACTTAATGCCATTTCATCTCATCCTATCGCTTCTTACCTGAGAGAAGGAATTGCCTTGCCACAATCTCCTTTCAGGTAATTGTAGCGAGGAGTAAGGTTCCCCCTGAACCTCCTTTTCTCAAGGCTAAACAAGCTCAGATCTCTTTGACATCCCTTATGAGACTTGTGGGCCAAACCCTTCACGAGCTTCATTGCCCTTCTCTGGACTCGCTCCTGCTCAATGTAGTGAGGCACCCAGAAATGAACAAACACATGATTAAACGTGTGGCCTCACCAGTGCTGAGTACAGACAGATGATCTACTATAGTTTTTCTGGCCACACTACTGCTGATAATTGCTGTGCTTCTTTTTGTAATTTTTATTTGTTTAGAAATAAAGACATGTTTATCGGCCATGATTCTCTCTCTTTTGCATGTCTTCAATGCCAAATTCAATTCCACTTTGTGAAGAAGAGTCTTAAATATATTTGACATGCTGTAGAGTATAATCTCTAAATGACAGTGTCTTATCTCACTCATTTAAGTGAAGTCAGAAAAATGACCCAAAGTAGAAAAGATCAGTTTATGACTGACATAACAAAGCTGCAAAAAATTGCCCCTTGCTGCAAAAAATGTTTGGAATGGTCACACAGAATTTTTCCAGTCATATGGGTCTAATTCTGCAGCTCCTGGCAACCGAAGAAATTTCTGCAAAGAAGTGTTTCTCCATTAGAAAAGACATTCCTCTGCACAGATTATCTACTGCAAGAGAAAAGTTTCCCTGTGCCTTATGTGAAAGCAACTGTATGATAAAGGTTTCAGAAGATAAAATCTGGGTAAAATGACCTTAAAAAATCTTCATTGCTACTGAATGATTTATGCATAAAAATAAATGGCTGTATGTTATACTAAATAATAAAATATTGGCCATTTAGGAAAGGACTCTGGTATTCTTGGGAAGATTTGAATGTCATCCAAAGCTGATACATGGAGTTGTCTCTTGGCAACTTAATTGCAAAACACATTTTCGTAGTAGATCAGAAATAGAACGCTTGAATTTGTAAAATTCCTGATTGAATTTACAGTATGCTAGGACAGATGCTTCCTCCTGTTTTTGAAGCACAACTAAAATCCTGAGCTGGAAAACGGATAAAAACAAAAAGTGCTTATCTCCATGCTTTTATTTTTTTTGTTTGTTTAAAGGTAATGGTAACTTTTTTAGAATATTTTTTAATAAATAAGTGAAGTAACCATTCTTCAATGAAAAAGGACCAAACAACCATTGTAATTTTAGTCCTGGCGATGTTATGGTCACCAAATTAGTAGAGAAAACTGTGACTGCATTTCTTAAACGTGGAGAGAAGTCACATGCAGTTGGAATGTCTCTGCAATCTGGGTTTGCATTCAATCATTTGACTTCAACTATAAGTTTTCCACTAATAAAAGTTCAAATGGTTCAGATTGGCTTCCGTTACAAAGAATGTACTTAAATCTTGGCTGCGATGACATTCATGGGCATGGAAATATGCTTTATATTAACTTAAATTTCTAGAAAGTGAGAACACTTAGAAACATTTTCCCATTACTGAATTTTTAAAACGTTGCTAGAGGGTTTTTTTCATAAAAAGTGCCTGGATAGCTTAAATATATTGAAGCAATAGAAGATACATATTTTTGGATATAGCATTTTAGCTTGAACCCCAATGTTGATATGAAATAGCGATTATTGTAAGAAAATTATGACAAATTTTACAGATGTGAAAGTCTCAGAGTACTTGTTCTTGAGTGATTTGTGATTTTGCAGCCTCAGTGTTGGAGTACTCCTTTTAATATATACAGGAAAGTTGCCTGTGAAGAAAGTCAATTAACAGTTTTTAGTGTTTTCAAGACATAATGTGAATTTATGTGGAAGTTATTCACTTAAATAGTGGAAACTAAGACTAAAATTAATCTTAAAAATTATACATTCGGCTTTTCAAATTTTACTCTACTAATTTCAGGAAATACATTTTTAATAGAGGAAGTTTATGCCTTTTAAGTGTGAAGAAATCAATCTGAATGGGCTCTACAATGCCCCAGTTCAGGGTTTCTCTGATCAGTCCACTTGTTTTTATAGAATGCTTATGATAGTTGTTAGTTTTTGAGATAGGCCTCTATGAGTACAACATAACTACAAAGATCACAAGATATAAGGAAAGAAAGACATTTAAATAGACTGTTAACAAGTGAGTCATACTCACGCTAAATATAAACCAAATCAAACCTAACAAACCCAACCAAACAACCCCTCCCTGGAAACTCCTTCTGAAAGTAATGAAATGACAAAATCCAGCAAAAACAAAGCAAAGAAACCCGAAAACCAACCCAAGAAAGCCTATTTAAATTTCTCCATCTTTTACTGATTATAATCTGAAGATCTGGTCCAGTAAAGGTCTTAATTATGTGTTGAATTGATAAATTCCATGAGATAACATATGTAATTAACTGCTTTAACCTATCCTGGACATAATCTTTTATGGTTAATTTTTAATGTGGTGTGTTTGTAGTAGGGCCAAAAGTAGTTTAACTGTCATATTTAATTTTGATATGAAAACATGGTAATTGCATTAAGAATCCCAATAAAATTTATAGAATTTATTATCAAAACCTGTGAAATATTTTCAAGTAAGTTTGCGAGTAGTGAATACAAAACTATATAAGGTTACTCTAAGCCTATTGCTGAGCATTTATTAACTGTTTTGTAAAATACAATACAAGAAAGAAATTTTTAAAAAATATAATAAAATTTTCCTCTGTTTATTTAAAAAGCAGTCTTCCCAAGGTAACCAAGCACTTTTTGACTGGCTTGAACTGATTGTTTAAGTCACTACTTTATTGATTAATTAATGTAATGTTTCTTTCTTCATTACATCAAAAAGGGTCTCATATGGATTTTACAAGAGGTTAATTACATTCTAACTCCAGAGAAATATCATTTCTTACAGAAAGAAATCCAACATGAAACAATACAAAATAGCTGAAGATAAAATCACAGATCAGAAAGTGAAAATATAACTTTCAGCTAGCAAAATCAACCCTGTCCCCACAGAAGCCCAAAAAATTCTTCCATATCTACCAGAAACTGATGTTTAGTCTTTGACCCAGTTCCTTTCTCATTTTCGTAAACCCATCTGAAATTCTACCATTTTCTCATGTGGGTCCCTTCCAATTCAGCATATTCTGTGATTCCATCTTTTAATGCTCTTTCCCTGACATTCATGTACTCTCCAATTCTTTAGCAATTTGGAATTTTATGTTGTATGTTTGATATTGAAAGTTGGAAAGAGAACACAAACTGCAACCCAGTAGACTGCAGTTCTCACACTTTCCTGGCATGTGATTGTGATTTTGTAAGTACTGCTTGTCTATGTGAGCACTGTATATCTTCACAGTACTAATTTAAGGGCAAAATCCCAAAGCATTGATAGGAGAAATAACCTGAAGGTTGACACGATGAAAAGAAGTAATGATGATCTGCAAAAACTGACTCTCACTGGGTTTTGTTGCATATTGAGAAATTCCATGGGTGTGTTGTAGTTTTAACTTTCAAACTTGTGAAAGATCTAGAAAAAAAAGTACAAATATGTTAGTGAATTAATAGTGAATTTCCATAAAATATCAATTTGCAAAAAAAAAAAAAAAAGACAACACAAAAGATTACAAAGTCCCAGAGCTGTTAGCAAATGCATAGGGAGCTACATTAGTAAAGTATAAATAGAGAGATATAAAGACATAATTAGAAACCCTGCACAACTGCAGAAGAGAAATTGGAAAACAGGAATGCCAAAAGAAGTTTTGAGATTGTACTAGACAGCAAAAAAAGTATAGTTGGATTTTACATAATGATATGTAAGAAAATCACCAATGTAATTATAAAATCTCTCTGTAGAGAAATCATACCATGGAAGAAGAATATAATACCTACTTCCTTATCCTGCAAGATATATACTTTGGGTAGTTAGTTAAAATTTGAAACTGTGCTAGCAATAAAAAATAAATTGTAACTGGACTGTTTATAGTGATTAAAAAAAATAGGCAGTTAGAAATAAAACTAACCAATTAACTTGAAAGACAATAAATATCATTGAATACAATGACTCTATTAACTCACTTTAAAAACTTTTAAAGTTCTGATATTCACTTCTAGATGTGGATGAAATTTTGTTGTTGATATTTTACTTTCTAAGAACATTTTTAATAGAGAAGGTAGTATTTTTCAGAAATATACTTGAGAAAAACGAAACTCATCATGACGTGTTTGTAGTGAGAAAAATATACCATGGAAACAGGAATGTGCAAGCAAATAAACCCATATTTAGAAATTGGTCTTTTTAGTTGCCATTTTTAGTTTCTATGTGTCTGTCCTCTGAATAAAAAAATATTTTGAATGCTTAGTACCTTGCAGCAGAAAGTCCTGGGAGACTCCCAAAAACTTACTTTATTGAGGTGATAATCCACTGCTCTGATGAGAATAGGCACGATGACACACTGAAAACACTAAGGGTGCATCAACATCCAAAAATGAGATGATGCTGATTAAACAAGAAGGTTAGGATTTGGATTCAAGAACAGATATGAAAACAGGGAAATTAGGTCAGAACATTAGGGGGAAATTGGCAGAAAAAAACAGCTGGTAGTTTAAATGTCTGAAGGTGTAAGGACTCTGATCAAGTGTCTATGGATAAGGCCTAGCACATTCTACAGAAAATGTGTATATAGTAATAAAAATAATAGTTTTCAAGAAAACTCCCTTGGGAAAATTTAAAATTAAATTTTCTGCCACACTGGTGTCTTTGTGGTAAATGGCAGCTTTTGCACTAGATAGAGAAGGAACAAATATTCCTTTTTCATTATAGATGTCTGGGATTGTGTGAAGAAAAATTGCTTTAAAAATTTGGGCTAACTCAAGAATCTTGTGTCTGCTGTCAGTGTTACAGGGAGATTGTTTCCCTTCCTCACATAGTATTTAGCCAGTGTAGCAAATAATCTAAATGTTTGTGTAATTGATGCAAAATTGTGTAGTAGATGCAGTCATAGATAGTTCTGCTCCAGAAAACTGAATGGGAAAAACACAAATGGAAACCAAATACCATGTACGGATTATGCTGCAGATACATGTGGTAGTTTGTGTATCTGAGAGGAGGAGAAGAGAGAGAAATTCAGCCAGTGAGGGCAAGTTCCTCAAATAAACAGGAAAAGGTTGTGGTTTCACCTAAGGGCCAAGGGAGTACCTTGGCTTGCCCTTAATTAAATATGCAATTCATCACTGCCCAGAATGCCCTGTGATCATGCTACTTCATATGGCATTGCTGAAGAAACTTCAGGGGCAAAACACATTACTGACAACATTACAGTGTCATATCCTTCCACTGTCCCTCTGTCCTTGGCAACAGTGAGGCCACAGCTCAAATCTTATGTTTGGTTTTGGGCCCCACAGTACAAGAAGGACATTTGAGGGGCTGGAATGAGCCCAGAGAAGGGCAATGAAGCTGGTTAGGAGTCTGGAGCACAAGTCCTGTGAGGAGCAGCTATGGGAGATGAGCTTGTTTAGCCTGGAGAAAAGGAGGCTCAAGGGACACCTTATTGCTCTGTACAGCTGCCTGAAAGGAGGCTGTAGTGAGGAAATAATCAGTCTCTTCTCCCATGTAATAAGTGACAGGATGACTGGAAATGGCTTTGAGTTGTGCCAATGGAGGTTTAGCTTGGATGTTAGGAAAATGTTCTTCCCTGAAAAGGTGGTCAGGCATTAAAACAGGCTGCCCAGGGAAGTGGTGAGGTCACCATCCCTGGAGATATACAAAAGGCATGTGGATGTGGCACTTGGGGATCTGGTTTGGTGGTGAACAGGGTGGTGCTGGGTTTGTGGTTGGATGATCTTAGATATTTTTCCTAATTTTAACAATTCTATTATTCTGCTCGATCAAGAAGAAGCACGTGGTTTTTTTGTGAATTTGTTTGGATTTTTTATTCTTAAAGCTGGTTCTTTTTGGATGTTCAGCTTCTGAATAAATATTTAGGCACCTTGACTGTTTTCAGTTCGCTGTGTAAACACTCTGTATGGGATACACAGCTCAGGGGCCATGAAAGTGAGCAGCTGAGAGGAGAGCTACTCATGTGCCTTGTCCTGGCTGCTGCAGGTAGGGTCCGGGTGAGCATCCTAGAGGGGTGAAAGATACTCTGAGAACAGAGAACAAGCTCATAGCTATGCCTTACTCATAACAAGGAAGTTAGACTCTTGGAAAATAGAAGGAAGGGAAAGGGCCTACCTTACAAACATACTGTTATAAAGTGAGACAGTGTCTCTCCAATAATTTAATTTATTGTGGTGGAAGAACTGAACTTTCTGCATATATTTCTGTGTCTGTATTCTGCATTTTCTGCTTAAATTTAGGGAATGGGAAATTGTTTGGGATTTTTTAGTTTTGGTTTTGTTTAATTTAAACAAGCATGTTTTTATACACTAAACAGTGTTGGTGTCATCAGATGCAATCATTTCAAAAGAAAAGCAAGGAGTATGTAGTTCCACTCTGGTCTCTCTAGAGTACCATCACATCTCAGTGAAAATCTTCTGATATTTACGTATTTCAAGTACTTATGATTCATGTTGACTTTGCTGTAGTTTTTGAAACCTAAGCAATTAAAAAAATTAAGTGCATTTTCATCAAATTAGTCAAGGTAGATTTTTGGGCCCACCTCCAGGTACGTAGACTTGAGGTACGTGACGTCAATTTGAGAGGTTAATTTTTATTGACTACCAGTGATGATAAAATGCAGTAGTTTTTAC
The DNA here is from genome assembly GCA_013401135.1 of Cettia cetti. Classification (NCBI taxonomy): domain Eukaryota; kingdom Metazoa; phylum Chordata; class Aves; order Passeriformes; family Sylviidae; genus Cettia; species Cettia cetti. The sequence continues at coordinate 34,719 of VZUI01033238.1, forward strand.
TCTAGAATCACCTTTCCATCCACTAAATATTTGAAAGCCACTTTAATGAAGAACTCTGACTGATGTTGCTGAGCAAATGCAGAAAGATTTAACATAATTATCTCTCAGCACATTCTGCGCTTCACCTGTCAGCTTTCTTGGAAGAGGTAACAGAAGGCAGCTTGTTCTGCTTTCAGTCTCTGCAAAATTAATCTTCATGTTCATAATTATTCTGCTGCATAACTTCACAGGCAGCAAAGAAACTTCTCCACAAGTTCTTTGATAGTGACTTTGTGTGTAAATCCATTCTTTGTTCATGGTGCTTGATTAATCTCCTGATTCACATACCAGTGTTTGTGTATCTCTTTTTTTGAAAAGACCATAACTATTAACACATGTGAGTGACTATTATTTTACCAAGTTGTTTACATGAAAAATGAGCATTCATTCCCAAAATGCTCAAAATAAACTTCCTTAGTAAAGTACCTGTGAAGAGTGAATAAATAAGGACACATTCAATGAAATTATCAGTGGATCAAAATTTGCTTCCAATGTTCTTTAGAATAATCAGGAAGTGATAGCAGATTTCCAGGTAGTAATAAGCATTCTTGATCCTCAGAGAATAGCAGCTCCAGTGAAACACAGCAGTAGGTATACACAGATATATAAATATTCAAAGTCAAGGCGGTGAGTTGGCCATCTGAATCTCATTGAAGGTAATGAGGAACACATGGCCAAACCCCTCTTTGCACCATGGAAAATTTATCCTAGTAGCTGTACGTAACATGAAAAAAATGTTAAATGATAAAACATTGCAACTTTTAAAGACTTTTTAAATGCAGAACACATCTTAGTCAAGTTACTAAAAAATTGTAAAAACCCCATAAACATCTTGGCTGTGCTCAAAGAAATGGTAACAAACATCAATCACTGTAATTTAGAGAGACCAATCACTGTAATTTAGAGAGATAATCTCCATTTCATGTTAATGAACTAGACAAAGGATGCTTTACTATCTACTAGTAGTGCATGCTGCTTGTGTCTTTTTGAAAAGATACAATATAAGTAGGAAATCTTTGAGAAATTTTGGCTTTTACAGAATCTGCAGTTACAAGAGGATGAAAAAAAAAGTGCCATCAAGGTGTGAATTCAACAATGGTACCTAAGTAAAAACCATTTACCCCCAAAATTGATGTTTAAATCAATAATAACATAGACCTTTTAAGGCTGGCATAGGCACAGACAGCAGCTGCAAGAGAAAATATTGTAAGTTTAAAAGGTTCATTATGTAAACAAAAGTCTAAGGTGAAAACTCACCCTATTGGAGAGATGCAGAATTTTTAGAAGTGAAATGGTTTTTTTGCTCTTTGTATTGTGTATATCATTCTACCTTTTAAGTGTCATTTTTTCAAGACTATGGAAGAGAAAGAAGCCAGAAAACGTTTTCTCTTTGTTTTGCTTTTATTGTAGTGTGAGGAGAAACCCAAATTTTGCAGGACATAAATGGGTGAATATTGCAGCTTGGAACAAGATAACATGGAGGAGAGGAGTACATCTGTGTATGTCAATTAACAGATAGCCTTTAGAATGAGTCAAATGACAGAATATATGGAAAGTGAGAAAAACCCCACAGCTCTGAATAAAATTTCCCTTGTGCTCGTTTCTATTACAGTTGAAAACTGGCAGACTCTTCAGCAGGGCTCATGACATATTAACTCATCTGAATTGAAGCATGAGGTTTCCAACATTCAGACTGGAAACTGTAAGAGTTTCTCAAAGAGCAACTGATTCCCAGCAGCTTTGGTTCTTAACCAGCAATGTCTGTAGATTGTGATTGCTCTTAATTTCACTGGGAAGATCAACTCATGCTTAAACAGAAAGACACGTGTGCTGTGCAAACAACATAGAACCAAAACCATTTTAAAATGAACAAAGTTTAGGGGCTTTTTCCCACAGAATTTTAAAAGATATTTGAGGGGTTTATTTTATAAACTGATCCCTGGATTGACTTGTCCTCCGTATGCACTAAGAATATATATGTTCTAATCATGACTTTAATTTCAAGTTCATCTAATCTCTGATAGTATGACTCTGGCCATGCAGGCATGCAATCTGTTTATGGATGCAATTTCACTGAGAGAGATATATATGTATACTGTGCACTTCAGCCACAAGGAAGTTCAAAGAAAAGTTGACTGCCATGGCCTTTCCTTTTGCATTGCAATGCCCTTACAATTCTGTCACTTTTGTAGATAAGAGCCAAATTGTTTTCCTGGGTGGTGCAAATTTTAGCCAGGATTCACCCTGTGAGGGATAGTTTAAATTCTCTGAACATATGAAAATTTATAACAGACAGAAGTCTCTATTCTTGCATATAGCAATGTCCTTCTGATTGCACAATTCTTATTGGAGCATAGGTTTAATTATATCACCTATATGCAATTCACTAGTTGTCTAGTTCACAACCTTTGTTTTTTAGTTGATAATTTTCATGTGTCTGGTTCTACTCCTCTGTTGCTCTCCATTTATAAGAGAGAAGCACTTTGCCTAGGAAGCAATTTTTTTTCTTTTTTTAATTTTACACTTTTTCCTTTAGTCATTGAGTTCATCGTACTCAAAAAGAAAGAGTGTTTGAAGTGTGTTGAGCTGAAGTTGTGAACTGTTTGGATACATAATTGTGGATTTGGTGGAAAACCTAACATTTTTCTTAGTCAGATGGACTAGGATTTTTCCTCTTTGCTTTGGCAGATGCCTGACACCGCAGTACACGTATGCTTTCCCATAATTACTTACTACCAGCTGTAAAGCATTGGTCTTTATTTTGAAATTCGGTTTCCATAATGCATGTAATATAAGATGTAAAATTACAGACTACTGAAACTGATGTAAGAGTATATTTAATCTTTGACTTTTACAATAAACTGTTGCTTTGGGACTATAAAAATTCATTTAGGCCCCAGGTTATTGTCAGGGACACATGTCAGACAAACAAATGAAATGTTTTACACTGAGTGTTTATATTATGAGTAGAAATAAGCTTTGTCGCATGGAAATATGTAGAATCTTCCTCACCATCTTCGCCTCTTCCAAACACAAGATTTTAAAAATCTCAGTCACTGAAAGAGAAACACGCGCATGATTTCGTACCACACTGACAAGTTAACATACTAATTTAATGTCTTACAAAATCTACTTTTCCGTGCCATTCTTATTTTTCTAGGCATTCAGAAATTCAGAAAAAGCCATAGGATGAGGAAGATGAGGATGAAGAGGAAGATGAGAAAGATGGTTTATCTCTCTCTTAAACCATGAGAGAAACTCACACCACAGATATCAATTAAGTAGGAATAAACCCTTGTACATGTGTCAAGGCATACTTTTGCACATACATATGTATTTAGTGTCTTTCACCATGCCCTAAGTTTTATGAATCTTAAAAAGTCTTGCTCCAGCCAGATTATCCTGGGTTATCCAGGCAAAGTGGTCTCAGTCCATAGCAGTATCTAACTCAGTGATATCTGAGTAACTGGCGTTTGCTCTCTTGTATATTTGAATGTATTTGGCTAGGTTTTTAAGGCCATAAGGCATCTCTGTGGTCTAATATTAACTTCAGCATAATATGGACACAAAAAAGTTAAGAAAGAAGTTCTACTGCCTTGATTGTCTATGAACTGAGATATGAAAGCTGGGAAAGGTTCATAGATTGCAGATGGGAAAAAACTTTGCCAGTTTCATAAAAGACTTTGTGGTACATATGCAAAGTACATACATCCCCAGATCCAGCAAATACCAGAATATATATTTATGCAGTGTTACATGGTTACTTAGTGATAAGACTCTCTGAACACATCTCTAGTGCCTTTATGAGATTTCCTGCAGCTCTGATTTCTCCTGTCCTTTCTCTTTTTTTTTTTTTTTTTTTGCTGGTAGTAGGTTGTTTTGGTTTTGTTGGATTTTTTTCCCCATAAGAAATAAATATAGGCATAATTATCTGTGGTGATCTGTATTTTGGGATTGCTTCCACTGAATTCTTCATGTGCCTCATTAGTTCTGTTTCTCTTCATTATATCGTATCTATTAATGCTTTTTATTACTCTGGAGCACCTTGTAATTCAGACTTATCACTGTTTCTCATGAAAGTAATATTTTCAAGCATCACACTCACCTGACTACCACTGAAATTCTAAATCCATCTATCTATCTATCTATCTATCTATCTATCTATCTATCTATCTATCTATCTATCTATCTATCTATCTATCTATC
>VZUI01033245.1:0-39001 GCA_013401135.1 Cettia cetti
ATATTTGAATCATGCATAAGCTTATTTAAATATTGTAATACAGAAGTCCTTAAAACAAAGGATCTGAAGAGAGACGGTGTGCTGATCTTGTTGGTATCAGCACCTCGGCCGAAAAGCTTTGTTTCTTTGTCTCCTAATTGTCTATTTTATTTCATTTTTATTAAACTTGTAACTTTTACATAGAAGTGAACCGTGTTTTTCAGAGTCACCGATGTGCTGAATGTTGGCGAAACGTTCTGTGCCGGCCATGGTGTGGCAGCAGGGCCGGGGGAGGGATTGTCCCCCTGCATTCGGCACTGGAGAGGCCACAACCTTGCTCCCCTCCAGTTCTGCTTTCCTCAATGCTGCTAGTCGATTACATGTGTGAATTGCTGTGCAGAGACAACACAGCAGATGAGGGAAGACATAAAAGAAAAAATCTGAGTGGTAAGGAGATAAAGAGGCATATTAATAATACTTGTATTAATACTTGAGATACTTGCGTGAAGAAAGTGAGAGAGCCGAGCAATCCAATGCTAGTACAGAAGGAACTGCAGAGAAAGTCCTGCAGCAATTTGCAATTACTAGAGTCTACCAGGAATGTAACAAGCAGGGCTGCTTTTTCCTGAATCTTGCGGGTTCAACAAGTCCTTCGCTTGCAATTATTGCAAGAGAGAGTTGAGAATGTTACAAAATCAAAGTTGGTTAAGAATTTGAGTGTACTGAAGCAGAATGTTTCTTGGAAAGGATGTGCACATGTTTTTAGCATAAGCAGAGGGGAGCCTCATATGAAGAAAACCACCAAAGACCTAGAGATGAACTGAATAAAAACCGTTGTTTTTATTCAGTGTGAGGAACCGCCTTAGAAAGGAGACAATTTTGAGCTTGCAATGTTGGTGTGCTCGGCTGTGGCCATGAGAGGGCTCTTATATAATTAGAGGTTAAATGTAAGATAGAATATCAGAGACCTGTTTCAAAAAGGCTTAAGTGTTCTTGAGTTCTCCTCTTCAGTAGTAAGCACTTACTAGGATGAGTCTCATGGTTTTGCTTGCAAAAAACTCAGAACCAAACTGAAATCCAGTGTGACTGTCCTGCTTTGGAGGGGCTTTGTATTTCAAACCAAGTTTCACAAATGTGGATCATCTCTCTTTTAATTTGTGTTAAGAACTGGGGTACTACTTTGGCACTTGGATCATTTTCTGTGTTGTGTTAGTTAGCAGTTTTTTTAATGTACAGAAGTCATGTGCCCTCTAAGCCTACACCATGTGACTGCCAGAGGTGCCCAGGTGCTGTTACTGCACTGGGCACTGGCTGAACCACTTGACTCATTCCATAACTCAAGTTATTTCCATGACTTTCAAGCAAAACACAGCTGTGAAACCACCAGATGATTTGCAAATAACTTACAATAGGAATGATTTTTTGCCCCCCCTTGCAATATGCCCTCTCCTTTGTCCTCTGAGTATTGGACTGCAATTTGGTTTGGGTTGGATGGGATCTAAAGGATCATCCTGTTCAACCCCTTCCAACTTGACCAGGTTGTTTCCAAGCCCCATCCAAACTGACTATGGACACTTCCAGCCACAGCTTCTCTGGGCATCTTATGCCTCACCACCCTCACAGGAAAGAATTTCTTCTTAGTCTCAAATTTAAACCTACTGTCTTTTACTTCCAAGCCAGTCCCTCTTGTCCTGTCACTGCACGCTCTTGTAAGAAGTTCTTCTCCATCCTTGTGCAGGCTCCCTTCATGTGACAGCACTTCCTCCATACCAACAGTACTGTGTGTGATGCACTTTCCACAAATATGTGTTAGGTGAATAAAAAGTGGAGGGAAAAAATCTGTTTTGTGTACTGAGCACTTACCTGGTTCCCATTCTCTGTTCTTTCATTTCCCAGACCAGCAAAGAGTTGTTTTTTGGTTTTGTTTGGTTTTGGTGTGATTTTTTTGTTGTTGTTGTTTGAGGGTTTTTTCCCCCTTTAAACTTCTCATCTGGGAATTTATTTGCTTTTTGAACCTTTGCAGGCTTAAAATATTCACAACATAACTGGCAGCAGTGGTGTGAACAAAAAATGGGTTTTTTTTATCTTCTTTAACCTTCTGCATCCTGTTACCTGCTGTAATAGTAATATCCTCTACATTTGTACTTGCTAATTCTTTGTATTTAGTTTACAACTCAGAGGAGCTAATGAAAATTTTGGGATGCCCAGCTCATAGCTGTGAGTTTTTTACTCAGACTTCTCCCTGTGACAGTACTGCTTGTTTTGAATCTGCTCAGTGATGCTCACCATGTTAAAGGCACGGATCTTGGAGAAGCTGGATAGTCACACCAAATTCTAACACTATTAAGCAGATGGTGTGTCATATTTTGAGCTGACTTGAAAGGCCAAACTGAATGACAGTGTTTTGTTTATGACCTTTTAATCTTGTCTACAGCAAATTAAATTTTGTCTAGTGAAAATGAATTTATAAAGATGATGAAGTGTCTCATGGTAAGAAAATCCATTAGGAAGTCTTGAGTGAGGCTTGATAAACTTCTCTTGGGAAGCTTCACAGGCATTTGGCATTATTTCTGGTGCAGTTATTTGTGTTTGTGTGTGGTGAGGGGAGGAGGATGAACACCAGGCACATCATGTGATCTCCTTGTGAAGAAATACTGAATTCTGTGATTTTAGTCAATCCAGAGGTAAAACCTGCGTAGCAAACTTTACTGGAAAACCCATAAGGCATCTTCAATTCATGCCACAATCTAAACTAGTTGAAAAACAATATTTTGTAAAGCAAGTTATTAAGTCACAGATATTTGATTTTATTTAAAATAAGGCACTTACCTTTAATCTGGGAGCCCCAACCTTTGGAAGTGTCTCAGGCCAGGTTGGATGAGACTTTGAGCAACTAGCAAGGTCCCCTCATGGCAGGGGGTGTAATGAGATGATTTTTAAGTTCTCTTCCAACATAAACCATTTTATGATACTCTGATTTTCTGGCATTGTGTAGGAATATTGGTGCTAATGGGAAGCTCACCTCTTTCAGTTCATTGCTATTATTGTAGACAATGATAATTTTAGATTAAATCTGTCACGCAGCCCTTTCAGTAAAATTTCAAATTCTATCACTAAATCATCACTGTCATAAGGAAACTCTTCTAAAAATTCATTCCTTGGTGGAAAACACCTTTTAAATTTTCACCTTAGATCCATTCAAGTTCTGTCAAAATCACTGAAACTTATTGCAAACATTGTTCTAATGCTCCTTTCAAAATATGAAGTTAACAATAAACAAAGAGCAGAAAGTGCCTTGGCAAGGACAGAAGCATCAGTTTAGACACAAGAGGAAAAAAAAGAGTAAATAATATGGATTAGTAGGATTAAAAGATTAAAGTAAGGAAGAAATGGGCAATGTTCCTTACAAAGCTGCCACCTTGAGAGAGCCTCTGTTTCATTTCCAGTCCCAGCTGTTCAGAGAACGAAGAGAGATCTGCAGCCTTCAAATTGTAGGCAGGGTGCATAACTTTATCCTGGAATATTGCTTTTATTATCAAAGGACAGTACTGAAATTTAAGGCAGTTTGGGTTGCTCACTGAATAAGCAAACATGAAATAAATGTGGTACAAACTCAAATGTGAAGTGCCTGTGGGTTGCCTGCAGCTTTGCATTCCCTGCAGATTTATGTACCCAAAAGGGAATTTAAAGTGAAAAATGGCTTTCAAAAGGAGGAAATCAGGGAGCTGGTTGCATTGCAAAATTACAGGCAGAATAGTAAACTTACCTTTAAAATTTACAATTTTAAGTGAGCAATCATCTAAAGTATAATTATTATCATTAGTACTGTTTTTCCCACAGTCACATCACACAAACCTAACTTGGACAAAGAGAGACTAAACAAATCAAACCTTAAGAAATAAAAGGAGATTCAGTGCTTGGCTATTTCAAACAAGAATTTAAATTCTGAGTCACTCAGAACTGGGTTTAGCTGGAGAAATTAAACATTTCCCTAGCCTCACTGCAATTCAAATGTTTGCCATTTGTAAACCTAGATATAAAAATTTTAAAATGAACTGAAACACCAGCAGAAGTTTCATGAGTATTGTTTCTTTTATTCTGTCTTTTAATTATATTAGAAATTAAGCAGAAAATGGCATCTGTGGTGATCTCTTTTCTGAGTTGAGGAGAGTTTAAACCTTTCTGAAAAGAAATACACTTCCTGTGAGATGCAGCATAGTGTGAATCAAATTAACATTATAAACTGTTTAAATAATCAGGATAAACCCAACTTTTTCTTCATAATACAAGTGAGCTTTGTCTTGAAGGATATAGAAGTTAAGTTTTTGAAAAGAATACAGGAACCATAACTACTTTAGTCATTTTTTATCACATCTTTTAAAGTCATGAATAGATAAATGTTGTTACAGCTGGGAGTGATGAGTGTGAGCACAGCTGGACAGCTGACCTGGCAAGGCAAGGCACCAGAAATGCAGTGTCAAAAGGGGATTTCAGAGCAAAATGTTTCAGTGTGAGTGAAGAGAGGAGCTGCAGCATTTCTGCTCACTGATTATATCTTTTCCCTGCATTTTACCAAATATTAGCTTGAGTAAATTTTACTGAAGTGGCTCTGAATATGTTAGAGCTGAATACACTTGTTCTTGCCTCAGAAGCATTAGCATTCAGTGTGTGCATTTCAGCTTTAAAGTGGCCTGTCAACTTTGAAAAACTCAACTCAATACAGTGTTCAAAGGAAAAAAACCTTATTGTACAGGCTTGTTAGTGGCTGGGAATTAAAATAATACTGATAATTAGCCTTTTACTATTGATCACAGTATGTGCTGCTCCAGTGTAAGAAATCACTGTGTAATATCTCTAAACTTATTCTGAACTGAGTATTGAGCTTGTCCTTTCTCAGCAGGTGGAGGCTCAGGACCTATTTTTCTTAGGAAAGTCTGTTTGTACCCCATAACTTGAACCCTCTTTGAATGGGACACTTCTTGTTAAGGACTTAAAGCACTCTGGACACCAGAACAGGAAGAAATGCTGAAATAACCACAACTGATAAGAAAGTCTTTAATAATAACAGCACTGTGTAACAAATGTAATAGGTGCATAGCAAAAGTCTCTTCTGGCCTTGAGAGGAGAACTGGTTTCTTTTATCTTAACAAAACTGTTCCAATATTTCATTTGTGGTGCTGGATTTTTGGAAATTAATATTGGCTTTGCTGTTTTTCATTTCTTGAGAGACAAGAGGAAGGCAGTGGCCTGCTGCTCTGTGTGGTGGGTGGTTCTCTGTAAAGCTCTGTGCTGGGGATGGTGCAAAGAGAACTTCAACTCCCTGAGTGAGGCATGCAAGGAGCAGCAGAACTTTTGCTCCTTCATTGCTTTGAAAACCAGCAGAGCTGATTGTTCTGTGGAGCTGGTCTCTTAAAAGCAGCAGAGAACCACTAAATCACAGCCTTTGCTGAAGCATTTCTTGTGTTGCTCTTTTATGCCAAAGACATCTGTGTAATTGGTTATTTAAGCATGTTTCATTGCTGTGAAATTGGTAATTTCTTTCTTCTACATGATATTGTGTTCATATTTTCATGAATTGCGTCATTTTAATGCATGCAGGAGTTTGCACGATGCAAAGTGGGTTTCTCTGTGGCTCAAGCAGTTGTAACAATATTTAAATTACATGTAAGGTACCATATTTCAGCTGCTGATTTGATCATTTATGACTAACCGATTACAATTTGTTAGCACAGAACTGACCTTTTTCTTGTAAGGAAAGGGCACATTTTACAGCTTCCTGAACATGTCTTATCTACTTAGAAGGTTCTACAGAAAAGTAACATGTAGTGACATTTAGTTTTATTCTAGTTCACTGCCATTAACCTCCTCGTGCTGAATTTTACATGGTTGTGTGTGGGGCTTTATCAGGAGAGCAGAAATTCAGTGTTGCTATTGGGAGCTGCAGCCTGTTCCCTGCTGGATCTCACAGGGCTGCAGAATTCCTGTCCGTGGTGACACACTCTGTCCTCATGCCTGTGACACACGAGCTCCTGAAGAGACACAGCATCATCAGCCCAATAATCACATTTCTTCCTGGCTCTGGAACATCACTCTCTTCAATGTCTGTTGGCTTAACATGAGCAGTCTTGGCTGGTTGCCCTAAATCCGTGTAGGGAGAGCAATGGGCATGCTCAGGTTCCTTGGAGGAGTTCCCTGGCTGTGTTTTTTTAAACATCCACATTTCACTTTTTCATTTCTGGGCTATTTAGTGTGCTTTGCACCCCTTTGATCAGCTCAGCTATGGAGTTGAAGCAGAGAAAGTTTTGGTGAGCACATACGCAAACATGAATTTCTGTTCGTTTTTTCTTTCCCCTCCACAATGTTTAATGGATTCAGGCATAAAATCTAAGGCATTTCATAGGCTGTTTGATATGTGTGGGAAAGCACGACTCAAAATGAGGTTTTCCTTTCAGTTAATTTAATGTTTGGAGTCTGTCAGATTTACTGAGGGATGGACAGTTAGAGTGTATGAATAACAAAGGACTCAGATCATCCCTCCTCCACCCCTCTGCTCAGCCCTCCTTGAAAATGCTCATTAAACTGATCAATGATTTTCATCAGGAAACACGAGAAATGCTCCAGACTAAGAGAAAATCAAGTCAGAACCCCCTAAGAAGCTGTCTAAAGCAGATTGGGGGTCGGTTCAAGCTTTTGTTTTTGTTTTGGATTGGAATGCTTTCCATGGGTTTGTGTTACTCTAGTTTCCAGTATTTAACAATGCTGATGGGATCTGGGATAAAAGCAGCAGCAGATAAGAATTCAGTCCTAACATACAAATTTGGCACTGAATAATTAATCAGTCCCTACTTATTAGCACTCACCAACGTATTGCTGGATAAGAACACCACAGATTTCAATTTTAGCCAGACAAAGAGCTTTTTGCTGAACAATTAAAATGCAATGTGCAGTGCCATCCCCTGTGGTGGGCAGGAGCTTGCATACTTTTTTTATCCTTTCAATACATCTGTTTTGAAGTACTTTAAACTTGTGTGCTCTTCAAAGCTAAAAAAAAAAAAATCTGCATATATGTTTAGGTTCAGGCAATTAATTAAGACCCTTTCTTGCTTTCTGATGCGGTACCAATGCATTGGCCAAATTTTGTGTTTGATTTATTCATGAAGAATTTTACCCTTATCCTGCTTTGCTGTTTGGGGTTTATTTTTCAGCTATGTGGATAACTATCAATGTCCATAGCAGGTTTCTTTTTTACACATAGGAGACTATTTTAAATGAACACACTTCAAGGCTGGTTTAGAGCACAAATTCATACCACAATTTCAAGAGAGCAGCCCATCAAATAAGGGGCATGAAACTAAGAACATTAAAGATATAAAAGCTGTGAACCTGTATGGCAGCACCTCTAGTTTGTGTTTCAAAGAAATGGAATTTAGCAGTGTGGAAGTGGTGCAAGAGCCACATTAAATTAAGAGAGCAGACAAAGGTTTATTGTGTATATTTGTCATTTAAGGGGCTTGTGTCAGTAAGAGAACAATGAGCTTCATTTCTGAAGATTCATCTGGAAGCAGAAGTTCCTTATTTATACACGTAGGAGGAAAGAAATGGATTTCTATGGCAGAGCTCATTTGCTCCCTTTTGATTAGGGGCAATGACAAGGTCCTCCCGTGAATTTTGCATGAGAGATTTTGCTTTTTACAGTGCTTTGTTAAAAATGAGATTGCAGCAGATATCACCTTGATAAGTAGCTAAAATAATTTTGCACAGCTTAGTGAGATCTGGCAGCTAATGTCTAGTTTAATATCTAATACATTAGACACATTACTTATTAAAATTTTCTGTGGCTAAATCTGAGAGGGAGTAGACAATTTTATGGTCACATATTAATAACATCTATATATAGAACAGTCCAGAGGAACCAGGAAGGACATTTTCCTGCCATGTCTTGCAGGAATTGTACAGCCTGCTTGCTATGGCTTGCTCTTTTCAGGTCAAAAGGAGTTAAATGGAATTTCTGTCCAGCTCTATGCACAGTCTGTAAGGTTCATTTCTCCTGAAACAACTGTGTGTACCTGAATTAGATTTTACTCCAGTGAGTTATTTTTATTATATGGGAGATATAGGTCAAGAAAGATTAAGAAACTGAACACAAACTGGTGGTTATGACACCTGATAGGAGCATGGAAGCAGAGTTTCCTGGTTTGCCAGACCAAAAGCAAAAGGACAAAAGTGTCTCAGATGAATGAAAGGGCAGATAAATGGGGTTTCTTTCTCATTTGACCAGAACTTCTCTAGTAGAATAGAGAAGCCTTTTACACTGGGAAACACATTTTACTGAGATTAGGCCGTTTTAGAGGTGTCATTTTCACGCTTGTTACCAGAATGAGGCACTTTGGAGCAGATTGCTTTTGCAGGTGAATAAATTGGAGTGTTATTATCCTGCAGAGCTCTTGGCCTTATCACATCAGAGCAGATACCCTGAGATGGGCAGGCATTTAGACCCCAGTTAAATGGCTACAATTATGTCACAAATGAAAAGGTGAAGATTGTTTTTAGTGTTTGGAAATTCTGATGGTGAATTGGGAAAACATAAAAAGACTCCTGAGCTTAAATTTACAGTTTATATATATATATCTATGTAAGCTCTTTCTGCTTAAAGGTCTACCTATGTCTTATTGCCAGAAGATATCCCTAGCCAAAGAGAAAAGATAAAATCGTTTTTCTCCTTTTAAAATATTGACATTAAAATATATTAGATGGTGTTTGTTATTTACTAATCTGGAAATCTAGAAACTGTGATGCTTCTACCAGACTGTTGATTTTATAGATATATTTATGGCAAATTTTCAAATAACTTATTTTTTTTCTTCACTACCCGGATGTCACTGAAACAAAGGGTTAGTTTGGATGAAAGATTGACACCATGAATTACAGCAAACCACAAGTGTGCCAGTAGCAAAAGTGTAAAATGTCTTAAAAGTGTAGCAAAGAGGAGCGTTTACTTTATGCAGAAAAATGAAGGACAGAGTTGAGGAAAAAAATACACATATGCCAGTGATTCTGGCTGTTGGAAGCAGCAAAGTGTTGGTTAACAGTCTTCCAAAAGACAAAGCAAAGTTTGAATGTACTTTTTTAACCTCATTTTAGATTTTCAACTCCTTTTTAGTGTGTTTAGTTTAAGATAAGTGTATTTATTTTTCGTTCTAGTGCCCTCACCTCTGGTTCAGACACGAGCACTTGTGTTCTCATCCTGCATTCACCATGTAAATCTCTTGATTATAATCTGGCTTTTAACAGCTCTCTCTGTACCTGAGTTGCTAATGGGAATGAATGTTGCTTCAGACACTTTTATTTGAGACTGTGAACCACTGAAATGCTGCTTTTTTTCTTCCTTGTGTTTTATTAAGACAGCAGTCAGCCAGTTATGTGGATGATTGCTTCCACACTTGGAATTTCACAGGCTTTGTACTGGTGTCTACACAAGGGAATGTCCCCTCTGACATAAAGGAAAACCAAGATGAATTTTTTATCGCAGCTCTCATATTTAATGTGAAAGCTACTGATAGAGCAGTCTGTAGATACATTAAGTGTAGTTGTAATCACTGAGGGAGTACAGGAAATAATTTTGTAATCAGCATGTTCAACAAGCATGTAATAAGAATTTCTTGTCCTGTATGGGTGTGGTTAGAAATTTGTTGAAAATAAGTGCAGCAAATTTTTGCCTTTATGTTTTATAAAGATTGCAAACTCTCCTAAAAAATTATGGTAAGATTAGGCTGGATTAAGACCTGAGGTCATTTTTTCTTGATGTTTCAACCCCCTAGTGAGACAGATTTACTGACTAAATATCTCAGTGAGTCTGCTTGGTATCACAGTTACTACACTCCAGTGCTAAAGTGTGGCAGAGTTCAGATCCCATCAGTTAGCCAACTTGGTTTTACATGTCCTCTGTCATTACAAAAAGAATCTTAAAACACACAGGGGAGCTCAAGAGTTAATACTATAGATGTAAAATTCCTGATTTTTTTCCTTGAATCTGTTATTGCAGAAAGCTTTAGGAGTTATCTGAACTGATGTTGTTTTCAAAAGCAGAATGTGCCCTTTAAAATAAATCAAGGGCATGTCTGAACTCTTAAATTTTTTTTGAGTTATTACTGTTAAAAAAGAGGTCAGATTAACTGGAAGATGTCTCCAGTGGAGTTCTGTAACCTCAGCTAGTTTCTCACTTCAGACCTGCTTTAGAATAGTGATATACAAAGAAGTAAAAGGAATCTCAGGATTTTTGTTCTTTTCAGTTTTCTGAAGAATGATATGACCTTTTCAAGGAAAGAAGCCTACAGTGCCTGAAGTCACAAGATATCCACAAACAACTCTAAAAATAATGGCTTACTATGTTTTCTTTAATTTCCAGTCTGAATAGATTGAAGTTTGTGTTTGATTTGAGTGTTGCATGTGGATATTTAAGTAAAAATACGCACTGGAATGGAACGCTCATCCCTCTCTCTATGAGGCATGAGTTACAGTAACATATTAAGTTGCAGAGCCAAAGGAAGAGTTATTCTGGGTAAACTAAGCAGGTAATTTTATTGTAGTAATAGATCATAGTGGTGGTTTAAATATGGCCATGAAGGTAGTGAAGCCTAGTTAAGATGAGGCTGTAAATTTGGAAGATGCCAGGGGCCATCGTGGCCCAGGAAGACAAAGTCTGGCTGTGGTGCAGAACTGGAACTTCTGCTCTGTAGTGAGGGGAAAACTTTTCCAGAGCCTCCCTTCTGCCACCTCTCACAGCAAAGGGTGTTTTGGTGCTAAAGGGCAAGGCCAGAACAAGAAACCTTTACAGACAGCACAGGATACAGGCAAGTGTCTCTGCTTGCTGTAGAGGTGTTGGTTTTCTTCTAAAAATGGTCACAGGAAGAAAGGAATTCCTGAGAGTTCAGGAATCGCAATGGATTTCTGACTGTGGCTTGAGCAAAGATAAAGCTTGAGGGTAAGGAAACCCACGAGGTTGCCTATAGTTTTGAGTTCCAGGCCAAGAGTCATTGAAGTCTAAAACAAAACCTGTGCTGAAGAAGGGCAATTTGAACTAAAGCAGATAATTAGTTCATTCTATTTAATTGTACAACTGGCAGTTTTAGAGGAGGGAGTATCACCTCAGGGCTGTGTGATGTAGGAAATAGCCAAGATTACCAAGAAAGAAAAGGAGTTTATTGACTGTAAGTCCTTGACTCCCTAATACCTCTGAATTAGCTTGAAAAGAAGAATAGGATGAATAATCAAAAAACCTGAACAAATATTTTCTAAGGATGCTGTTGTAATATTTTTTATCACATCCAGTTCTAGTCTTAAGTGGATTTATTTGTTCTTAAATACCTAGCTGTGTATGAAGGCCAATGTACACAAATGATTCTTGAGCCTTTTAATAGTTTTTGTTATTTTTATGTATGGGGCAGAAACAGCAAGTTGAATTCCTGTTGATAAATACACGTCTACAGTTTATGTAGACATTTTACAAGTTCCAGTGCTTGTTGATAACATTTCTTTTGTAGTAGGAAATAATGTGAACTAAGAAATTCTTCAAGACTTGAAAAGTATCAAAATATGGACCTAGATTGTATGAACAGGTTGTGCTACTCTGCGAAAGAAAATACCTGTTATGGGTAGCTTCACATGAGAAAGCTTCATTCCTTCCCAGGCCAGGTTGTGTTCTCTGTGACCCAAACCAAAGTTACAGGGTTGGGATGTGTTGTCAGGACAGAAGATTGTTGAGGATCATGTAGAGAAGCCTTTGTGACCTTGCAGGCAGGAGAAATAAAAGGAAATTCAGTGCTAGAACATGTACATAAGTAATGCGGGTCATGCATGTGAGGAGTGAAGCCTGTCAGAAATAATGGATGAGAAGGCTGCTGACTTCACCTGACCACTGTAAGGCTGGTAATGGTAATAAAAGTAATAATCATAAAAAAAATATTCTGAGGGGGAAATATTTATGCCACCCAATCTGGAATATTGTTTACAATTCTGATCAGCTGTAGTAAAGAAAGGATTACTTTGGCTTGGCAGGTATTTATGACTAAAAGATCAGAAGGCATCTTTCATGGAGCAGCAGTCACAAGTAGAATTAAGGAACTTGATGTTGTGTGGTTATTGACAAAATTATTGTATGGATATTACTTAGCTATAAAATACATGAAAAGAAGAGAAAAGGGAATAAATACCTCAGTGAAAAGCTTTTTCAGCTGACAAAATGGACTGAAATGGTTATATAAATATGCTGGGAATGAGAAGTGACCTGTCTTGATTTCTGCAAGTGGGTCAGAAGACTTAAATGCATTTAGGAAGATGTTCAATTAAATATGAACAGAGACTAAATTCTACAATTCAAGTTTTTGTCTTGGAAAAAGGAAGTGGGAGAATGTCAGAAAGTGCTCTTCATTCCCAGCAAGCTGAAATAATCCTCTCCCAAGAGCCTTTATCTCCTGTTCAACAGCATAAATCCATGAGAATGTGCGAAAATAACAACCACTTCTGAGACTGTTATGTGGGTCTTTGGACTGATGGAACAGCACCTAATTTTGTGCATTTGCCTGTCTCTTGAAAGTAAAATAGGTGCTCACACTCTTGCTGAGCACTGACCATTGCATTTGGAGCAGATTTTTCTGGGTTCTTATGCAGATGGAGGCTTGATCACTTCAAATCTGCTGCAGGAGGGCACAGGAGCGAAATGCACTCTTCAGAGTGTTGGAGTTATTTCTGTGGAACCTTTGTGGAGTATCAGTAAGTCCAGATACTGTTAAAGGGAAACTCTGAGCCAGTGTAGTCATAGATTTGGATCTTGAACAAGCTGTGAGTAGTGATAAGTGGACTTAGTGAGCCCTGAACTGGCTAAGCCAGGCCACTGCACTTGTCCTTTTTACAGATGAGAGATCAAGGATTTATTTTTTCCCCTCTTCTTGCTCAAGAGAAACCCTCATCTTTCACTGATTGTGATTCATCACTGCCAAAGATAATCTACTGGGAAACAGGAAGACTTGAAGATTCCTGAACTGCTAGGTGCTGACAGATATCTGAATCAAAAATTGTCCCTAAATCCCCCTCTTTCCTCAACCTATTACCTGGAACTAATTTTGGCTCTTCTTGCTTCTCTGAGATGTATGTTAGAGAGCAATTTATTCGAAAAGGAAGGTAAATACCAAGTGATTGGATGCATATCCCCGTATGTAATCCACTAGTAATTTTTTCTTATCATCCAAGAACATTTGTCTTGAATTTGGAATAATATAATTTAGGAAATGAATGGCAGCAGGAAAGAACACCCTGATTTTGATTCCTTTAGTTCCTAATATTGTCTAACAAGGTTCTTGATTCCTGTCTATATTTATAACTTGCTCTTGTGTTGCATGAAGAACATGTATAAATTCAAAGTATGCAGGAGTTGAGATATGACATAATATATATAAGTTAGATATCTAATAACCATGTTATGATTAAATTACTATAAACTCTTTATTCTCTTCAGAACCATTAAGCTTAGAGAGTTACTCAGGGCCTCTAGATTTTTGGACAATATTCTCCAGTTAAAACTGCCTTCGGTGACAAATTTCCTTCTATAAAAGCAAGAACAGAATAAACACTTGCTACCCTTCAACTATTATTTATTCCTGTGCTCCTGCATTTAGTCCTTTCTCAGATTTGTGATGTTATTGTCACTTTTACATTTCTGTCTGTACGTGCAAATGTTTATAGTATGTTTTCCTCTCTAGATATTACCTTATCACTCAGAGAGTGAAAAACTAAAAATGGGACTGTACTTACTGACTTCAGGTTCACCCCTTCAGCAGTTTCTGACAACCAGCAGGAACTTTATCTAAAATGTCTTTTTGAGTTGTAATAGAAATCCGAAACTTTCAATTTCTCTGTGTTGTCTTTGAATGTACAAGAAAGGAAATCTTCATGGGAATTTTTATAGAACTTAGTGAACTTAATTAAAGCAGATGTAAAATTTGCAACATCAGAAGGATTTGCTCTAGAGGCTAAAAAAGAATACAACTGTAGGTGATTATAAATAAGTAATGTATTATATGTATATAATGTAAGAGGAAATTCTGTGAGATGTACATTTCTTATTTCTATTTTTTTCTTAAGAAGAAATTCAATGCTGAAGATAATTTCTTGAAGAGGTGGATGTATTTAACAGATGGCCTTACAGAAACATTGGCTACACATTGATCCATTTTCCTGGAGTACAATAAGGAGAGATATCCTAAGGTTAACAAATGTGTCAAATCTGGTGTTTGTTAGATGTACACACATCCATAATCTTCTCCACTGTGCAGCTGAGAGAGCTCTGATTGGTGCATGACCTGGTGGTTAAACGTCAACCCTCTTTACTAAATAGTCTTGTTGCCTGTGCACCAGTTGTACAATGAAAGTCAAATCTGTGCTCTTGAGAGCTGAGGCAGGACATCATTGAACACCTACTTGGAAACAGCTGGCTGGGTTAAAAATGATTTCTAATCTATACCCGGAAGTCACCAGCTGCTCAGAAGGGGTACAGAAAGAAGAAGTCTAGGTGCAAAAACTACTTTGTAGTTTAGATTCAGGGGATCTTTAACAGCTGAGAGCAGAAATCCAATTCATCTGCTCAAACTGTAGCCAGAGCAGCTTGTGTGGTAAAGCCCTGCTGAGGCACGGTGTGTGTGCAGCAGTGAAGAAATTGAGAGTTTCCATCAGGCAGAGCTCGTTCCCTGGCAGAGAAGGTGGTTAAATCCTGCATTACATGCCATGATCCAACACCATTCTGATTACAAAATGGTTGCATTTGTTGGTTTCTTTTTTCACAGAAGTGAAGATGAAAAGGCAGCTCTAGAGCCCGAAGCAATTTCCGTTGTCACATATCATAGGATTCTGGCTTCTTTGCCAAGTGCTTCTCCCCACAATGTCAGGGAGTCATGTCTTTTGTAAACCTGCTCAACTTGCCTTTGTTTTCACTTTTTTCCTCCTGTTCAAATTTCCAGACAAGCCACAGAGCTGCTTTTGGAGCTCGCAGTGAAATTCCTTCTCTGCTTGACTGTTCTCTGCCAGACAGTGCTAACAAGCTGCCTTCCCAGCAAACTCTCAGATGGAATAAGCTCTGATAACCTGAAAGAGGGCTTTTTTTGCAGCTCTTCTAAACCCCAGACGTGTGGGTTGTCTTTTCTGCAAGGCACATGCTCCTCTAAACCCCAAGATGTTGGATTTTCTCTTCCTCAAAGCATGCAGTCACAAAGACCTTTTCAGAGTGAGATTCCTTTTTTTTTTTGTCCTTTAAATGTCTGGGACACAGAAGCAATGAAAACTAAGGTGCCAATGCTCAAGTGCAGTCTGCAGGTGAATTCTTTTTCAAAAGAAAGGCTGGAGTCAATGCATTACTTTACTTTTACTGTAAGCCAAGCTCTGGGAGCTCTGAAATTCTTAGTTACCTGCAGTTCCCTTCCTACTGTGAAGCACTGAGAGGTCCAGAGCTCTTTTAAACAACCAGGTGGGAGGAACAGAGGGGACAGCATTGTTCTTAGACCAGATCTGCACATTCAGCCCAGCACATCCAGATCCTAAGTGTGTGAAAGAGATATTGGGTTCCTTTGGCATCAGTGCAAGTTAGAAGTAGATGGAGAAGATGACAACGATTGCTGGGTATTTCCTTAATGCAGATTAAGTTTTCAAACCTGCTGAGCAGATAATCTGGCAATATTTGGGGGTGCTAGTCTGCTTTAGGTGCCACTGGTTTGGTTTGGTTTTTTTTGTTTTGGTCTGGTTTGGTTTTGTGGTTTGGTTTTTATTGGGGGGTGTTTTTTTGGGGTTTTTTGGGGTTTTGGATTTTTTTTGGTTTTTTGGTTTTTTTGGTTTCTTTTTGGTCTGTGCTGGTTTCTCTGTATTTTTTAGCCATCTTCTCTTTGTTTCAAGGAGCTAAGAAACTGAGGGTAAAATGGGAAACTGTTCCCAGACCAAGAGCAATCACAGAATGGTTTGGGTTGGAAGGGACCTTCAAGATCATCTCACTCCAGCCCCCCTTCCATGGCAGGGACAACTTCTTCTATCCCAGATTGCTCCAAGCCCTATCCAGCCTGGCCTTGGACACTTCCAGGGATGGGTCAACAATGGGAAACAGTAAGAAAAGGGGGTTTCTGTCCAAAGGAGAACCTCCTGGGATAGCAGTAAATGAGTCCTGCCAAGCTTGTGTGGAGCACTGGGAGTTTAGAGTGACCATAAGGATTAGAGGCAGGCCTTAAAAAAACCCAGCCTCATAAACCCAGGGATGCTTTCTCACAGATGAGGTAAACAGGTAACAGAGAACTGATTATCTCAGCTTTTTGCGTGCCTAAACTGTGACAATTGCCACAGGGCAATAAGGGGAGAATGTTTCAGCTGTATTGGCTCAAGTAATGAATGGTGTCTGGAGAGGCAGGACCATCACTGGGAGGGCAGTTCCCAGCTCCAGCTCAGCTCTCTGGTTGCTTTTCAGTCCTGAGTGATGCTGTGTGTCTGGCACAGCTGGCCAGGTCCTGTGTTTGCTCTGGGCAGGCTCTGTAAGGAGAGGAGGTGTCAGACTGTGTAAACCTTGACCTGACTCTATGGAATTTTCCTGCCTTGGGTACCTGATGAAGAGAACCTCTCCAAAGCATCTTGGGGTGGGTGAAAGTCCCCAGGCACACACAGACCAGGACATGCAGTTTGGTAAATGTCATCCTGGAGTGGTGTAGAAGTAGCTGTGTAACAGTGTGAGAGCTGCCTGGAGATGAGAAATCAGTCGTGCAACAGCTTTTGAATCATCCCAGGGAGCAAGACTGAGTCATTAGCTTGCTGCTGTTGTACTAGCCAGACAATTTATTGTTAAATGCTTGTCGGTAAAGAAAAATCTGCTTTTTCTGGGAGCTCTCGATAGCACTGACATTTACTCAGAGTAAATCTAACACGGATTGGCTCAGAACACTAGAGCTTGACAGACATGACATTTGCTGCTGCCATACTTTAACCAATATTGTGATGATAAGGTCTTGGCTATCCAATGGAATTGATGAAATACAATTTTAAACCTAATGGATAGTCTATTTACCTTTACACTAAGCTGTAAGAAGAAATAAATTAAGGATCTATTCAGGCTCCTTGGTATACACTGAATAAACCCCGTGAATTAAATTTACCCTTATTTCCATTGTCTCCAGACATTAAAAGTACAAGGCCGGGGGGTTTTTTCTGTCCTTTTTAGGAGTTTGCAAGTCTGTTTCCAGCAGCCTTCCCAGAGTGCAGATTATACATGATCTTTAAATGCTGTATGATTGCATTGTGCTGGAAAACGTCAAAAAATCAGTGGAAAATAAGGAAGTGATTGGTGACAGCCAGCATGACTTCACTAAGGGGAAGCCATGCCTGTGACAGAGGTGCAGCATTGCTGGGTAAGGGATGAGTGGCAGATTCCTCCACCTGGACTTGAGCAAAGTTGTTGTCCCTGTCCCACACAGCATCCTTGGCTCCAAAGGGGACAGAGGAGGGTGTGACCCCTGGGGCACAGGAGGAGAAGGGATGGCTGCATGGTCACTCAGAGCTGTGGTCAGGGTCTCAGTGTGCAGATGGAGAGCAGTGTTGGTGCTCAGGTGTTGGAACCCAGTGCTGGAACAGGCTCCTGAGATTGAGTGACAGCACTGGGGTTGTGGGTGTGTGGTTTGAATAGTGTTGTGTGATCTCACAGGGTGAAAAATCTAGATTTTGGGGTTTGGTATATAGTAATGTGTGTGGACCAAGATGGAGAATTCAGGGCATTGTCTGGGTTCTTCTTCTTTGTCTTCTTCCTTCTTCTTCATGGGTTTGGGTGGTTTTCTGTAATGGGGTGAAGAAGGTCCTCATTGCGGGCCTCGGGTGGTCATTATGGGGTCAGAAATATAAATAATATAGGTGTCACCTTGGTATTGGGTAATTATTGTTTAAATAACCCTGGAGAGAGTTAGAAACTGGCCATTTGACCTCGTTTCTCTAACTTGCTAGTTAGAGCTCATGCCTTGTGAGACTGTAAATAGATAAGAAATAATAAACACCCAAGACCAAACTTGACTTCTTAGTTTCCCATGTCTTTCATCCTGACCTCAGCCAGGATATAGAAACCAGAACTGTAACACCCAGGGGCTGCTGTTGGGACTGACTCTGCTGGTGACATGGGCAGTGGCAGCCTCTGCAGGGACACTGGAGGAAGGGATGCCATCCACAGGAACCTCAACAGACCAGATTGCAGACCCAGCGTTGATGCAGTATTTGGGAGACTCCAACAAAATGTATAAATTAATTGCCATACAAGAACAGTGTGGTTTCAGATGCAGCTCTCAAGCATGAGCTTGGCTCCAAGTTTGTGATGCAGGAGTGCACACGGGGATCAGGGATTTGGGTGTGCTGGGAGGTTGAAACATGGACCCAAGGACCAAAGACCAGTGTTCAGGAGCTTCATTAGTTAAACCATGTTCTGTCCTCCAGCTGACAGACCCCTGTGGCTGGAAGGGCTGATTGTGGCACTGCCTGCAAGGTTTCTTTCCAAGCTGGGAGCTGCAAACCCCATCAGTGCTGAACAGGGTCCCTCACAAGGCTGATCCTGAGGATGAGCCATGGCAACTCCCCAAAAGCAGCCTAAAATTCTTCTCCTCACTTAAATCCCTCACACTGAAGCAAATCATAGAGTTTTCTCATGGTAATAGTCATAGGGGAATAAAAATCGTGGTGAAAGAGAAGAGGAAAATATCAAGTTGTAATTACCACTTGAATAGGAGTGTGTGGGAAAAATATTATAAACATTACTGGCATTTAGCATCATTTGGGAATATCTTGCAGGAAATGAAATGATGTATTATTAAAAGTATGAAATAGTTTTATTTCCACTAGGAAATGAAAGAGTTGCACAAGGATGGTTCTTACATAAATCATTCACCTAATATTTCTATTTTAGCATTAGTCATAAGTTCAATTATCAATAGTGTATTATGTCAGGAGTTATGTGTTGATGAGATCTAATTATTTATGGATTTCTTTTGCCGCTTTTTTTTTTTTTTTTTAATGTGTTGAAGTAAAGGTTATTGTCCTTCATGGTTTAAGATAATCAAATTACACACAGTGTTGTTGGGAGAAAAGCAATTACCAGTCATGCACACACAATTAAAATAAGTTTTGAAGCCTTCAGAGAGCTTTAACATTTTATTATTATTCTTAAGTAAGAATATTTTCATAATAGCTTATAAAACTGCTGGAAATTCAGAACCTATTATTTTTAATGCAAACTGCTAACACATTTATTTTACTGGCTCTTCCACTTGAATGAGTATAACAGTGAGCAGCAGAGCTCTGTTGAATTATTCCAAATTATGAAGGTAGAATAGGAGGAATTAAGAAAAAAATTCTCCAGACTGGTATATATGTGAGTGATTTTAAGGCCTTAACTAATGAAATCCTCTTGATTTTCTGACTCTGGTTGATAACTCTTGACCAATAATATTGGATGAAACCTTAACACAGTAGAACATTGAATACAAATTGTTGCAAATTTAAACTTCTTTTGAGCATTAAGGCTTTTGTTTGTTAATATTTAAAATTATTTTTGGAGGCACAGTAGCATTATTCCAAAAAATATATTGAATTGTTGTCATCCTATGGCAGAAGAGTGATTAACTAATAGGATAGTGATTAACAACAAAAAAGACACAAGACTTAGTTAAAGAAATCAAAATGTTATTAGCTAGCAAAGGGGATGGAACTGGTGTGAGGTACTGTAAATGTGATAGTTCTGGGACTAAGGCAGAGTCTGCTTGCTTTGTGAGGTGCTTGAAAGGTGTAATTTCATGTGAGAGAATGTCGGGGAGTGTTATTTCCCATAAAATATCAACATATTTAGAAGTGTAGGCCAGCAAGGAAAGTGTGACACAGGTTGTGCCAAGATGATGATTATGTATCAGGGTAACAGAATTTTCCTTAGCACACTCTGGAGACAGCAAAGACCAGTGCCAGTCAATAAACTCACACAGCTGAGGGTTGGGAGCTTTCCTTTTTCAACCTTTCACAGTTCAGTGCCATCCCCCTGATCAGTCAGGATGTGTGCAGGGGAACCAGCCTGCCCTTCCAGGATTAAGTAGACCAGTGACCCATTTCACAAAAGCAGAACCTTTCTGTTCAGTTGGGATTTTGTCTGAACTGGGAGTGCACTAAGAATTTCTCACTGCAGTGAATGCAGGGCTTGGAGAAGATACTTTTTTCCCATTTTTGTTGTAGTCCTGCTATCACCTATAGAGCAGATATTACAGCTTGTGTGTGCCTGTCCAGGAGCTCCAGAAGGGGCTTGCTTCAACTGATGGCTTTCCTGTTTAGGTTTTTGAGCACATGAGTAAAATCAGTGCATCCAGTTTCACTCCAACATTCCATGTGTGCACATGGGAAAATCTTCCCATACCTCAAGGAGTGAGAACTGAACCTTTGTTTCTGCTCGTGAGCTGCTGAGAGCAGCAGAAGTACAAAACATCAGTGGCATGGTTTGAAATGCTCATTTTGTTCCCCCTCACTCCCCGGAAAAGCATGATCTTAGTCTGCATTATATCCCTCTTTGGGAGCTCTGTTTTCCACAAAATGTTGTCTTTCAAATAGTTGAAATTTGGAAAACAATGATAACAGGAACTGTGTTCTTTTGCTTGTATCTATAAACCTGGCTGTACAGGGGAATTCTAGGGAATCCTTTGATCAGGAAGTGGAGAATGGCCTGCTAAAGTTTTAGAAGGTTTGAAATAGTTTTTTTTTTTTTGTTGTTTTTTTTTTTTTTTTTTTTTAGTGAAAATATTTCAGACTGAAATAACTGAATGGCAATCGGCGAATTTCCGTGGGTTGCTTTTACCCGTCATTTTTGTGACATTTGTATTAAGCCACCACATGGAAGCCCACGGAGTGTGTGTGACTGAGAAGCTCAAGTTAGGAGTTGAAAGAGACACAGAAAGGAACAACCAGCAGTGGAAAAGATGAGCTTTAGGCTGCATGCTGGCAGATATTGATGTAGCTAAGCTGTAAGTGATGGTGATGGTGACATCCCCGTGGGAAGGCACCGGCAGGTGAAGGTGTGTGCCGAATCATTTCAAATCTGCAGCAGATCAAAGCAAGGCAGATGTAAAATGTCATTGTGGCTTTGCAAAGCTGGGAGAAGCTGACGTTCTTGACGACAGCTGCCACTGCTGTATTAGTGTTCCTTCAGAATGTCAGCCACTCTGTTTGAAGAGTGAATGACCTACTTGGAAAATCAAAGTAATCTGCTCCTGTACTTTGGGAAGCAAGGTTGATGCTTTTCCAATTGGGATACCACCGATTAGTAAATGATGAGTGAAACTACCACGCACAGACTTTGCCTTAGGCTGCAGATCAGGAGCAAAATTTAGAGGCTACCTCTGTTTAATGGTACCTTGGCATGTCTGTCCACTTCTTTAGGGTTTAGAGCAAAATAATCAGCTGCTGAAGGACCAACTAAACAGAGAAACTGTATCTTTCAAGAGGAAAAAAATAACTTTTTTTTTTTTTTTTTTTTTTTTTTTTTTTTTTTTTTTTACATACAATCCAGAATGTTAATGATGAAAATATCAGGATTAAGGAAGGCTATAACCAGACCTGATGTTCTTAGGGTGAGGATTATTCCTCTGGATGACAATGTCCTCCCCTAGGAGAGGCATTCCAACAGATGCAGCCAAGTGTCAGGCTTGGCTTAAGCCAGGCCTGGCAGAGCTGGCAGAGCTCTGTTGGTGTCTAAATGAGAGCACACATTTGAGTTAATTTTTTTATTCCAAAGAGACCTTGATACTGAGCTCTGAGTGCCATAGGGAGCAGCCGGCTCAAGAGGAGAAAAACTAGAAATAAATGCTCTGATAGGAATCAGAATCAATGCAAAATCCAAACCTACTGTTTTTAAGCTTCTGTTTAGAAAGGGAAGGGGCGGCAGGGGAGCCTCTTATGTATGAAAAACAACATAGTTCTATTGGTTCAGATTTCTTTATTTCTCTTTACAAGTATTCAGAGTGTGAGAGCTGATCTCAATTTTTGGAAATTATTTTGTGGGTTTTATTTGAAAATTTTTTAAAAAACAAGAAACAAACATGTTGCTACACCTTTTAAATGTAGGAGAAAAAACAAAAAGGTAACTAGAGCTAGAGTCTGTGTTATTTATTCACACTTTCACACAATATTTCCAGTTAAAAGTTTAATTCAGGTTTGCTCAAATTGTGAGAAGTTAATTTCATGGCATTTAAAAATCAGAGAGGTGGAGATGGCAGTGGTCAGGGGGTTAGCTGGATCCTTGATGGGATTTTAGTTTAGTTCTGTTGGCTTTTAGTCTGCACAGCCAGCAGAAGATATGTCAGAATCTCCTGGCACAGAAAGGGCAGGGGGAGCCTTGATGTTGATATTTTTGGTGCTTTCTCTGCTGTATCATTCATTCCCTGCTTACAGCTGGTGCATAGGCTGAGCTGATCAAGGGAATAGTGTGGCAGGTCCCCATCACACTTTAAGTTATTTAACATTTATATTTAAAAATCTTGTGTCTGATGGTGAATGGAAATGATGCTGAACAGTCGAGGCCAGCTTTAATACCCAGACACTGGGGCCACAGAGGAGAGTGGTGGTGAAATGGAACAATTTTTGAATTTTCTATTTCAGTGTGCAGGAGAAAAATAAACAGGTTTTGTACTTAGTTTTGCTCTCTGCCTCTGGGGACTGAGTGCTTTCTCATCCTGTAATGTCCACAGAGAAATTAGTTGGAGAAATCAGTGCAGCAACATAAGAGAAAACAATATCAAATAATGGAAAGTAGTTGTTTAATCCACTGTCAGGCTCTCTAGGACTGGGGTTACTCTACCTAACCACAAACCAAACTTTCCAGAGGTGATTATCCTCTTCAGGTTACCAACAGTGGTTCTCAGAGGTAATGACAAAGAAGAATGCCATCAATCATTCCATGTTATCCCCATTAAACCTTCTGGCTCATGTAAGGAGAATATTGAGCTCCTTTTGTTTTTTACTGAGATTCAATTCTAGCACACTTGAAATTGTAAGTATACAATGAGTGGAGAGGAGAGCTGTCCCTAAATCAGATTCTTTCTAGCTTAAATGCTATTTATTCCAAGCAAAGCATCTGAAAAACAGTTGAAGTTCCGAAAGTGTCTGCAAGCAGGAGGTAACAATGTTTGGGTTTTTTCTCTTCCCCGAATACTGAAAGATTTCAGTAGGGGATAAAGGAGAAGAGGCACCTATTACAATATTTTCTAGCATTCCTGGGGTTAATGTTCCTCAGAAAAGTTGAGGAAGAGCCAGTCCTGTGACAGAACAGATTTTGGAAGCTTGCATGTTGCATGAGTGCCCGTGTCCCAGCTTTGTGAGAACTGCAGATGTTTCTGTCATTGCAGTAACCCCTCAGCAGCTGGACAGCACTGGATCTGGAGCTGGGTGCCCCTGAACACCTGGGAGAAGCTTCTGGGCAGGACTTTGGAGTCTGTGAGAGTCAACTGACACAAATCTGTGCTTCCTCACATCCCTTATTCTCACTGGCTGAAGAGGGGGGACTGGAATATTCTGTGCTTATAGTGAAAATCTGCTTTGATGGGGAGAGTGGAAGTTCCCTTTTTTAAACCAACAACTGAAGCTTAGTGACTTCCCAGTTCTTTCAACAAAAATTATATATTGCATTTAATGCCATTGTTGTGACTTTAAAACGAATCTTAAGGAGTCCTCCAGCAAACCCCAGAATACACATCATGTGTGGTTTTACTTGTTGGCTAAATATTTTTGTAATTGTTAAAGTTGTAAATTTTTAGCTAAATATTGTAGCTAATAGTGCATGTTAAACCAATGTCCAGCATCCAAGGTGCTTAGTGTTTCCATATTTTTTTAAATTATTGACATTTACACACTGGAATAGTCAAAAGGTTAAACAATATTTTCACTAATACTCCACATTCTTACATCAGTGGCCAAACTGTGATGAAATGGTTATTTGATCAAACCAGTGATGTTCTGACATTACAATCTGTTTAATAATATCTAATTATTTTTACTTCAAAAAAGTTAATAATTCCATTCAAGAAATTTGTTGCATTTAATAAAATTTAAAAGACAGCTAGAGCACAAGACTTTAATGATTAATATCCTCTAAATTTCTTTATTGAGTAGCTTTACATGGAGTGACAATTTTTTTTACACTTAATGAAATGATGGTCTTGAAATAAAACAGAAAGACTTTCTATTACTTAGACTCCAGAGGTTTACTTGTATTGCCAAATCAAAATGAAAACAGTTGTTAAGTGGTAAACAGCATTTAAAAATCGCTGGCCTTTTGTCCCCATGTTTACAGTTAATGCTCAGTCTGAATTTCCTGATGCATTGTGGTAATAAAAGATGCACTGCATCTCCTCTAATAGCAGGAGCCTCTGACCCTCTTGGCATCAGGGGAGAATCACAAGTGAAGGTAAACAACATGTGCACACTGCAGGGTTAGGCTTGAAATTGGCATCTGCTGGCTATGGAAAAACGCATTCCAGAGCAGGGCTCTCCTTGCTGGAAGATACGATGCTGCTGAGTGGCTCACAGGAGCAGAATGGTGGTGTTTGGAAAAGTCCCTCTTTCCTCTTCCAGGAGGACAGAGGGAGTCAGGGAATGCTGGTGTTGAAATCCCACTGTGGAGCAGCTGAAATGTCAAGGGCAGGGTGGTGGGAGACCCTGAGGCAGGGCTGGAGCAGAGAGCTCTGGCTCCAGAGGGAGTATCCGTGTTCTGCTGCTTTTCACAGCTGATTAAATGGGATTTCGTACCTTTTCCCAAGCTGGGACCACTAATGAGTATCATGTTACTTGGTTACTGTCTCACCACCTCCTCCAGACCTGCTGTACTGCACCACATCCCCAAAACCTCGCCTTCCATGACCGTGTTGGCATCCAGACAAAACCCATAAATCATTGTAAGAAACTGGCTTTCAGAGGGATCATTTGGATGTTGTATTTTTGTCATAAAGGAAGAATAACTGGTAGTGCCAGAGGCCAGTCCTAGTCTCTCCTAATGGGAACTGAAATTTCTAGTGGTAACAATTTGATGCTTAAAGGAATTTTTCTTTCTTGTACTCCCCTGCTCAGCAATTTTGCATTCAGTTATTTTGCTAGGCAGTTTCAGTGCTTGCTTTTCTTTCACAGCAGTCATTTTGCAGTGTTCACAGGTGATGAAAATAAGTTACTTGTGAAAAATGAAAAATAACGTTGCTGATGTTACAAAGTCTGTTTTGTTTGAAACGCATTCTCTCAAAAGTGTTTTAAGTTGTCAAAGCACAGACTGGCTCTGTAAGGCAAAGCTCTTACCTAAAAGGCTGTCTGATCATATCTGAAGCATGAATTTGAAAAGCATGGCCTAAATAAAGGCTGAAACTGAATATTGAACAAAGATTTGGGGGTTTGTGGAAGGAAAATCCATCACTGATTTCTAAGAGAGCAGTCTCTGGCACATAAAGCTTTTGAGGTCTCAAATATCACTGAATGCTGGCACTGAGCCCTTACTCTATTCCTGGCAACTGCCCTTAGTTTCTCTCAGGGTACTTTTGCTTTTACTACAAAAATCTGTTCTTGGGCTGCTTTGAACAAGAAGAGGCTCCTCTGGAGCAGAATTGTGCAAAGGTTGTCTCCCAATCTGCAGAGGTGCCTGCTGCTTGTGGCTGGAGTCCTGCCCAAGGCAACAGCAGCAACCTCGGGGTGTTCCACATCTCTGTGGTTGTGAGAATTTGAGGGCACAGGTACCAAATAAATACCTGGTGATGCTGCTTGAACAGGGGGAGGCTCTAACAGCTTATGCTGACCAACACCTAAATGTTGAGTGTTTTTTTCAGCTGTCTAGAAAAGACATAGTAATGACATAAAGTGAATACCCGCTGTTTCAGATGTTTTATTTTCTGCTCTTCCCAAAAAAATAGGTCATAAATATGCATCAAGAGTCCCCATTCTTTCAAGTTTAAACTGCAATAATTAATTTTACACTTTTTTTTTTTTTCCCCTCACATTTTCTTTTATCCATCCAGTTCAGAGGTTTTGGCCTAGCAAATCATCCAGGGCCTATTATTTTTAGAGTTGCCAAGTCTGGAAAATACTCATGATCCTGGGAAATGTTGTCTGTATATTTATAATTCAGAAGCTAGAGGGAATTTGTTGTCCTTCAGCAAGCTTTGCAGTAAGTCTCCTATGTAATTTTGGAATATGATACTGATTACTTTGGGAGCCTCTTCAGTTTGGCAGGAGCAGTGGAGCTTGTGCTTTGAACATTAAAACTGCCTTCATGGGTTTGGAGGGTCTGTCTTCACTGTTGAAATTTGTTGTGAAAAAGTATCCAAAGGAGAGATTTTGGGTTTTTTTCCTTCCTTCATGTTAGGCATGGTGTGTTTAAATTACAAAATAAAACTATGGGATAAAATTATAGTAATTTTACTGCATGCTAAGCTGCAGTATGGCTTTTGGGATGGATTTATTCATTTAAGCAGAAGAGCAACCCTTAGCCCCTAGGGAAGCTCACTTTAGGATTTACAGAGGCCAAGCTAAAGATTGTCATGATCCTTTCCAAGTAATGGTCACCACTACAGGTTTGGGGATTTTGGCCAATTCAAAGAATTCTAGAAAATGAAGATACTCCACTGTGTCATCAAACCTTTGGATAAATTTAAGTCTGGTGTTGACTGAAGTGAGTGAGAGATAAGTGGGGAGATTTGATTCTGCCTTCTGTAGCATCCAGAACTGGGGACAAGCTTCACCATGCTGCTGGATCTGTTTAGAGCCCTTGGGTTTTGCTTTCATAAGGGAGCTGATAGAGAAGAAAGGAGATGTGAGAAAAAGGGAGCGTGGTGAAAGCTTCCCTTTGTGAGGAAAACCATTCCTTTCCTGCTTTTGTTTGTGGTATGGTGACTTCACAGAGAGATGCTTCTATCCCATGTGTCATGCACCCACCTGCCATCAGCTGCAGGCAGGAAGGAGGGGCTGCAGGAAGAATTCCTGCACCAAGAGCCCTGCCCAGCCCCTCTGCCTCATGCTGCACGCTTGCCTTTACACTTAATTTGGGTAAATACCTTGAAAGAATTTATTGGTTCTATACCATCTTCAAGTACTTTGATTTGCTGCCTCTTGATTTGGAGTGATGAGTAGATGGATTGAATTCACTGAAGGTGCTGCTGCTGAACCTTTAGCAAGTGCCAAACCATTTTTAGGGTGGAAACATTTATTTTTAAAATATATAGTCAACTATCCATAACTGTTTCCAAACTGAAGAACTTCTAGCATCTGACTGTTTCTGTTCAACTGATAATTTAATTAAGAGTTGAATACTTGTATAAAATAACTTGTGAAATTATATTTGGCAATAATGCTTTAATTAGTAAAAATTATGTTCTTGAGAATAATTATTTAGCAATATTTTGAATTTAATTAACAGTTACATTATTCCAACTTTTATGCTATAATAATTAAGACATTACTAATTCTGTTGGCACAATTAGAAGAAACGAATTGCTTGAAATTTTTGTGCCTATAAAAAGGTTAAATTAATTAAGGTTACCATTGGAATAATTTGTACAAGATTTTGGGTAACTTATATTCTGGCTTATTTTCCTTGGTGTAAATAAAAGAAGAATTTATAAAGAGATAATCAATTCCTAAGAAGCTGCATAGAGAAAATATTCATAACTTAATGCAAGGATATTATTGTGCTGGTTTTGGCTGGGGCAGAGTTATTTTTTTGCAGTACCTGATGTGGGGTTGGCACAAAACTGTGCCAGAAACAGTTTTGAAAGGAATTTATTCTTTAGGACTTCATGCAGCATCTCATGATGGGCAACATGGCTATTCCACATAATGAGACTAGAGATAATATTTACTGGCCTTGAGAGGGGACAGGCCAGTAAAAACCAGGATATATTTTCAGGGACCCCGTAGATGAAAAGAATGCCAGTGCATCTTCTGTACAGGGGCTGTGCCATGCACAGAACACAAACAGAGGAAGCTGTAGAGTTTGTGCAGTCTTCCCTTTGTCTCCTTCAGTGTTTCTGAGCTCAAAAGAAACACTGACAATTAGTTTTGTGATGAGCTATTGATAAGACAATGAAAGAGAGAGGGCTCTGCTGGAGTTTGAAGATTCACAGAGTACGTGATGTTGGAAGTGACTTGATCTGAATGGCAGCCCAGTGCCCACTAGTTTAAAATGATGAGCATTTTTATGATCTGTAGGCTGCTAGCTTTGTTTTTTTAGATCCACTCTGTCCAGTGGAGAAATATAAACAAGGGGATTCAGTTCTTTCTCCATATAATGCCAAGATTTTATTCTTTAATTACCCTGGAGGAGAAGGGGTCAATGGACTGTTAGCCACTGCAGCAGTGAGACTGTTAGCCTGTTAGCATTCTATTTTTAACCTGTAAATAGGAAGATGTAGATGAAATTCTCTCATTTCTCTCTCACTTTTAAATCCCAGATTTACTAAGCAGCATGTATTTCAAGTGAAAGGGAGCTGCAGCATGAATGTTGTGATTTGATGCATTAAACTCTTCCTCAGAAACCTGGGTGCACATTCAGTTGATCCAGGAATAGCAGTTTGTAAATCCTACCCTTTGTCCAAAAAGATTTTCAGTGTGGGCGTTCACATACAGCCAGAGCTGAAAAATAAATGCCTCCAGATTTTTAGCTCAATTTATATGATTAGATCTTCCATTAAGTCCAGAACCTGGAAAAAGCAAGAAGGTGCAGGTGCATTTCCATGGCTGTGTGTGATCCCTTTCTACCTTGGTTACCTGTTGCTGTTCTTCATTTCAGTTCAGGATTCTTTATTTTAATGTCCTCCTCTCTCCTTTCTTGCCTTACACCAATCCATTCATGGTATGGCTTGCTTGCCAAAGTTCCTTTTCCTCTGAATTTTAGCTCAGCTAGACAGCAAGAGTGGAAGTTGTGGATACTTATCTCCTGCTCTCAACGTGTCTGATAAAATAAAAGAAAAAAAATTTGGTAGCAGGGGTTTTTCTAAACTCTGAGAAAGGTTTTGTTCCTTGGAGCAGGTGCTGTGGGTGTTGATACATTGATTAATAGCTGTGCTCAGACATTAACCGTGCCTGTCTGGGTTTCCAGGGTGTCTGGGGATGGGATCTCACCCTGCTTTCAGCAGTCTCCAGGTGTCAGCCTGGGCTGGGATCTGTGCTAATCAATAAAACATTCTGAAGGCTTTTCTTGCTGGCAGGGGGATTAGAAAGCTTCACCAACTGGGCCAATAGAAATACTGATGAGTTTGTTACCTTCCAAAACATTTGGATTGTTTGATTATGTGACAAGGAGACACCATTACTGGGAAGGGTTTTGGGAAGGCTAATGAGTAAATTTTGCTAATGTTAGTCCATTTTTTTTTTTTTTTTTTTTTTTTTTTTTGTCTGAAATTTAGTCCATTTTTTTTTTTTTTTTTTTTTTTTTTTTTTGTCTGAAATTCTTGCAGGAAGTTTGTTTAGCTGGGATTTTTTGGTTGTTGGTGTTTTTGAGGTGTTTCATTGTTTTATTTTCTTGTTGCATGCTCTAGCCTTTATTAAACAGCCACAAATGGGCATAAAATAAAACCACCACAAAACTTGTGTGTGTTAAAAAGATGTTATTTCTCTGACTGCAAATTTAGCTGACAGTAATGGAAAAATTCCTAAATTTAGTAATATTTTTCCTATATCTACAAATACACCTAATTATTGTTATTTTAAACTATCTTCAAGTATCCCTAGATAGTTTTTAAATATGTTATTGTACAATTTAAAACTCCACTGGTCTCAAAGCATCAGTGAAGAACTTTTTGAACTGGTTGACCTGAATTCCACTGTAATCTCCATAATAGAGGAGGAGAAAATAAGGCAATAACAAAGGTGATGGAGCCATTTTCTGTTCCTGACATATGTAAGCTTAGAAGAATATAATACTTTCCTCTAACTTTGAATAACTGCTAATATGCAGGCCACTGCTCATCACTTGATTTTTTTTTTTTTTTGTAATTTTAATAAAAGAAATACCTGGTACTGTTACAATTTTAGAAGACTTAGGTGCTATACTTTGTGCTTTTCTTTTTTACTCTGTTCTCCACAGCAAATGCATTATTTTCCCCTTTTCTGGCAAATAGATATCTGAATACTAGTCCATGGACCCGTTTCTAAATTGTCTTTCTGGTACTGATCTGTCCTGTTTACATACAAAAACTTTTCTACACATGCAGTATCTCTTACTCAGAATACTTCACATATATAGAACTCTGTGTGGTGGTTTTTGCTATTACATGATGTTTATCATACAGTTTCTTTAGTGAAATGCCAAGAAAGAGAAAAAGGAGCAGAAATATTTTCATTGAATGACTTCCAGAAAGCACATTTTGTTCCTTAGTAGGTGTTTCTAATGGGGTGGCCATATAGATTTATATTGCTACATCAGATCATGAAATTTCTAAGACTTCATTATCTAAAGAGAGCTGTGATTCATGCTGGCAATTCATGGAGGAAGATAAAGCAGGGGAGAGGAATGAGGTCTCTGGTTGCTGATGGCTCTTCAGTCCCCTTCCAATTGCACAGAAATTTACTTCTGTACTTTC
Source organism: Cettia cetti (assembly GCA_013401135.1). Lineage (NCBI taxonomy): Eukaryota > Metazoa > Chordata > Aves > Passeriformes > Sylviidae > Cettia > Cettia cetti. Next base: position 30,612 of record VZUI01033245.1, read on the forward strand.
TCTTGGCACCAAATTCTGCAGGTCTGTAAACACTCAATAGCAACAAGTGAGTGGAAAGCAGATTTTTGTCTCCCTCTAAATGCTTCTTGGTTTAATTTCTGTGTGTGCTCAGTATTTGTGTTCCATCAACAGCAAAGAATACAAAGGTGCTTTGGAAATTGAGAAATACTTTTTCATGATTCTGACACTTTTTCTGGGAATTCAGTTACACATGAACTAGTAGAATTAAAATCAATAGTCAGGTCACTCCTTGTCAACATTTTCCTATCCCTCTGAACACTCAGAACTTCTGGGATTAAAATTTAACATCTCTTGTAATGTATTTAGATGCTGTCAAGGATTTAAGAGGATTTAGGATTGGTACTGCTACCTCATCATGCCCCTTAAATGTTTCCTTTCACTTAAAGAATTCCCACTTTTTTATTGCCTCTGTATCTTACATAAAGCATGCCAAAATACCATCAGGAAGTTAGGATTATTATAAAATTCAGCTTATTTAGAAGATAAACTGTAGAGATACTCTGCAATTGCATCAATGGTAAGAATTTAGAGTTAACATGGTTTTTTAGCGTTTCATTGTGCTGTGAGTCACTTCCCACTGGATGGCACTATTTAATAAAGTATTCTGGGGAAGGTGGTTGCTACAACGAGCAAACTTTAGAAGACATTGTAGAAGAGATATTTGGAATTATTAGATATATTCTGTCTCTCATCTTTTTCCAAAGGAGAGCACAAAACACGTTGGTCCAATGAGCAGATGAAATGACCACTGAGGTTATTGCAGCAGCAGGTGCTGTACACCCAGTGAGGAACTGCTTCCACAGGCCTGCCACCTAAAGCTGTTGGTGTTTTATCAAGGTTCTGATCCTGACCTTTGCAAAGGGATATCGTTTCTAAAAGCAAAAGTATTCCTTCTTTTTCTCCAGGAGAAACTGATTTTAATGCAAGGCTTGATGGTCATGCATATTGTTGAGGTCTGTTTCTATTTTTGTCTCTTAATATAAAATATCAGCAATAACCATTGTGTAAGTTATCATGGTTCTTGTGTTTCCATTTTTAGGACTGTAACAGAAAATCTGGTGTACAAACTTGGGCAATTCACAGCAGAAAGACTCCAGATAAAAATGAAATTAAATCAGTGTATTTTGCTAGAAAGTAAGAATGCTGGAATGTTCTTTTCTGATTTTTGGAAGCTGATTGAAAGCATAACTTGGCCTATGGTAACACTGAACTTTGTGTATACAAATAAAATTAATTTGTTAAAGAAATAATTCAGGGATACGTAAAGATTCATTGACAGGCAATCAACAGATCAGTAAACAAATTAAAGAAAGGCATCTATCCCTAAATAACAGTGCAGCTGGGATGCACAGAGATACAGGGAGCAGGATAACAGTACAGGTTCTGCTTTCTTTTCCTGCCTGATTCTTTCAGTGGTCACAAAATTTCTGCTGAGAGATGTTAAGCATTTCTACAGAAAAAAAAAAAAAAAAAAAAAAAAAAAAAAAAAAAAAAAAAAAAAAAAAAAAAGGCTTCTATTTTCACAATGGTGCTGAGGTTAAAAATCATCAGGATCCAGCCCTGTGTTTTCCTGAGAACATTTCCCACATTCCTTGTGCTGTGCATCAGGTGGCCACAGCTCGAGCTCTGTATCTATAACAACAGCACCTCTCCCTGGAGATGGGGATTGTGTCCACGACCTGCTTCAGAACCTGGGAGAAGTTACCAGCCATGGATTCAGCACTCTGAGTGCTGCACCAATCGTGTTCTTCTGTGCAAAGGAAAGTAACTGAACAGATTATGCTCTGCCACGTTTTACTTTCCTTGTGCACAGAGATTTGATCTTGAGTTTCCTTTTAGCAATAGCTTCTGCATTGCTGTGTTTTGGATGTGACACAGTGAGAAGAGAGCCCCTATAGAGAATTATCAGCTCTGGGAAATAACTCACAGGTATTCAAACTTCCATCCTCTGCAGCTGATGGGAGTGCAGGCATTCCTACTGGCAGTGAAGAATAGTGTCCAACATGGGACAGTAAGAAATGAGACTCAGGGCTGGCAAAACAACAACTCTGTTGTTGTTTTGCTTCCTTAATCTCAGAACAGGCTGTGGTGTTCCCTTTACACAACTTCTCACCTGATTTTAGAGTCTGGCAGGATAAATCAGTTGACCTTTAAAAAGCAAGAAGCTGTTCTCCAAGCATCTGAGACTGAAGGCTCTTAGACTCAAGCTCTGCAGTGAAGTCAATTTTCTTCTTATTAAACCACTGATACATTTACAGTGTGGGCTAGTTACATCATCTGACATTTTGACATCAGTCTGAGAGGAACCCTGGCCTGCTAAATCGGGTTGTTATTTCTGATAAAGTCAGTTCAACTCCATTTTCTTCTTTTAACTCTGCTAAGTCTGTTCCGATAGGGAAAAAGTTGAAAAAAAAAAAAAGATAAAGTCCTTGCTAAAACACTAAACAAGCTCACAGTATATTTATTCAGCCCTTTGTTTGGGGAATTTCAGCCTCAGCTGAAGCCTCTATACTGCCATGGTGTGGCTCATTCTGTTTGCATTAAAAATAGAAGAAAAATGTATTCATGTTTATTTACAGTGAAGAAATAAAATTAAACATCTAATGTTTTATACATGTAAAATTTGAATTAATGTAATTTACTCCTTTAGAAACCCTATTTTGTAACTTTCCTCTGTGCTGCAGTTGGGCAGTTCCACACTTGCAGTTTTTCCAGTTTTGGTGCTTTTTGGGCCACTCTGTAATGGCATAAACCCTTGCATCGTTGGGCTGAGTTTGTTTGCTGCCATTGGGAGAGTGAAATCCCTCACCCAAGGCCTAGAGCAGGGTGTGTTGCTGGAATTGCACAGCAGGACAGAGTGGGAACTTCCTTCTAATCCTGCTGGACTCTTCTCTGAGCTCCTCCTTTGGAAGCAGGTGCCCTGACACATCCAACAGAGGCTGAGCCATCAGGAGAGTGCATGGTATATTTTCATAGCTGCATCAGACACTACCAGAGCCCAGTCTCTGTGTGGGGCACAGGTTAAAATTGCAGATCTCTGTCCTAATCACTGGTAGGAGTCACCTCCTGCTGCTCCAGTGTTCAGCCTTGACCATGTCTCCTTGTCAGTATTTTTAAAAACACATTTTCTACCTTAGCAGGTAGTCGCTCAGGGAGTTTTCCTTTTCCTAATTGTTACACTCTCAGAGTGATCCTTTCAAAGAATTGGTTTCTCTTATGTTTTCTTTGACCTTTTAATATTAGTTTTGGCCTCTGTTCTTTGTGCCATCACTGACAATTTGCTCTATTTTTGAGTTTAGCCAGTCCTTCAGACCAGCAGAAAGTTTTTGAGAGTTGTAGGAGTTTTTAATGTACTAACAGATATTGTACTGCAGTGTCACTTTTTAATATTAATTTATGGATTTCATGAAGATCAGTGCTGATCTCCCTAGAATTCAGCAAGGATAAGTGCTTGCTCAGAGAGAGCTGGGAATTGGAGATGGAAGAGGCTTAGCAAGACAATTGCTATCCAGTCTACCTCTATTTCCATGTAGTTATTCAGAAATGCACTCCTCCAGCATTTCAGATAAATACTTTCTTTTCAGTGGCTCTTGCTGGAGTAAATCTGGTAATTCATAAGGCGGAGCAAGAAGCCTAAATCTAAATTAACTGTAACTTTGTGTCTGTCTTTGAGGAATAGGCAGTTATTGATTATCTATACATCAGGTAAGTCTCTAATGCCAGGAAGTAATTTTATTATGTCTCAAAGCATGCATTTAAGAAGTTATTAAAAGTTTATTCAATCCTGTGGTGAATGATCTGTTTAGCTACTGCCCTGTCTTAATAAGTACTTTGTTTAAATATCTCATACTGGGGAATTTTAAGTACAGCATAATGCAATTTCTTTTTTCTTGTGTTTTTAATTCCACTGGGGTGACTTTACAACATTATGAAGAAATTAATCTGTGACTTTTCTTTGTTTAGTGTTTCAAAAGCATTTCAGACATGTCTGTTATGGCCACACACTTCATATTTATCCATTTCACGCTCTGAGCGTCATGTGTTCTACACATTTTAAAAGAAATCACCATGGGACTGCAGGCAAATTTAGGTCCTTCATAATTAAAACATTCCTGGACAATTTCTCCAGTGATTAAGGACTTGAGTGTTTTCTATTTTATGTGGAAATCAGCAAAACTTAGCAGTAAATTTATTTGACTTCCTTCGTGTAAAGCCATTCAAAGACCATGTGATGGAAAGGGAGTGCTATTGCTGGGCTTCTCCCAGTTTTGTCTTAGACAAGTTTCATTAGGAAACTCCCTCAAGAGACAGGTGAACAGTGGAAGGCAAGGCAGAGGTCAGCCTGGAGCAGGCTGGGCAGTTTTGCTTTCCTGTTGTTGTAGATGAAATGCAGAGTTTATGCTGAACAGTTGAAGTGTCCCACACTTTTAGTCAGTGGTGCAAATTAAGGTAGACAGACCATAGATAGGACAGTTATTAATTTAATTTTATGCATTTTCTCCCTGATTTTAGCACTGCTAAGCATAGAAATAAATGCCCTTGGTCATATCTTCAAGCCAAGATTAGTTCTCCCAACCTCTACTGATTGTTGTTCTTTTCTTTTCCTGTATTTTGGATTTCATAATGTTTCCTGTTTACAGTATTCAGTGTCAGAATTACCTTTATAAAAACCTTGTAGGCTGTATATTGGAGAAAATCTTGATACAAGTATTTTACTATGTATTTTACAATATGTTGCAAAACATGGGCACGTAATTTTTGAAAGAATTTTAGTCTTCTTCTAGGCCTTTCCATCCTCCATGGGCAGTAAGTTCAGTAGCAGCCAATCAGGTCTACACTGCATAAGGTGCCTGGGACACGTGGGAGATAATTGCACAGGTAACAGCTTGGTGTAAAGGATATTTTCAAATACCACGTAAAGGATCCCTGCAGTTTGTTGTTTGATTCCCTCAAAACCCAACAATTTAAATTCACAAGTTTTTCTGGCTACCCATTCTTCTGGAGAACTCCAAGTGAATGCTAGATGAGTGTTTGTTCATATTTCATTCCTTGGAGGGAAGGGCACAGAGAACAGTTCTGGACCAATGTTTGGCTTTTGGAGTCAGTCTGCATGGGTGGCACTTGGGTTTGTGCAAATTATCATGGGTTTAATGGAGAAGATAGGAATTGTCCTGGTTAAGAACCCTTAATGAGAAAAACAAGAAAAGAAGAATAGGGGGATGCTTAGACACTCATTCTCCTCCTCAAATAATTCTAAAAATGAAAAAAAAACCCCAAACCCTTTTTAAAACAAATGAAGATTTATCTTGTGTCCTCCTGACAATATTTTATAGAAACAGGGATGACATCTAAGTGGTTCAGAGTACTCCACAGTGGGGCACAATAAGCAAGTGAATGTTTGGAATGTTGGCTGCTAGGAGCCCAAACAGATCGAGCTAATCCTATCCAAAATGTCGTCTTACTGTTGTCTAACACAAATTCAGGCTACATTCTTGGCTTTCATCTTCAGTGACAGGTCCTTTGATTGAAATTATCAGCAGTTCTTCAGTGCACAACAAATTCAAGTGTTCCCAAAAGTGATTAAAATGCAGATCTTGTGAAAAATTCAATAAATGATTTTGAAGGTGTAGCTTTTCTTTGGGTTTCTTAAAAGCTGGTTTTCATGGCATTTTGATTCTGGTTTAACACCTCTCTTTTTAATGTCTTTCAGAAGACCTATTTTCCTACTTCCATTGCTTTAGATAGTAATTTTGTCTGTGCTAACTGTAATCTTAGAGGATGCATAACCTTACAGGAGCTATCTGTTTTACTGCATACAGAAGATGGAGTAATTTCTTCATGGTTGCCACTTCTGTTTCTGAAAGGCTGTAACTGAGTGTCTGTATTTGCTGCTCCCTGCAAGTAAATGATCTTTCCTGCTGATGCCAAACAAGCCCTGACATGTGACAGCCCAACAGGAATATTTTCTAGAGTCCATGCTAACATAAGAATGATTTGTGAAAATATGGATAACACAAATATTACCAGCTTTATCAGTTGTTTAATTTACATTAATTTTTCCCGCTGAGCAATATATAAATATTCATGGTGCTATCAGATTAGTTTACACTTTGAGAAGTTATCAGAGATGAGAGAGGGAAATATGGCATAAATATTTTAATTCTTCTAAGTATGTAGTTCCTTTGAATCCCTGATGATAGTCACAGTGACATTATGAGAAGAAAAAGTTCCCTAACTAATTTCATTCGCGGGAGTAGTCACCAGTGAAGTTCAAAAGTATTTATTATAAAACTCTTTGTGAATCCAGTGGAATTGTTATCTTGTAGGTCTTTTTCTTCTTTCCATGTGTTTGATCAATATTGGTTGAACTATGGCTAAACTTTGAAGGGAATAAATGAGTTGTTAATGAGATGGTCGTTGCCCCTGGTGTACATTGCTGAGGACCGTGCGAGTGATTTTCATTTTTCACACTTTGGAAAGAAGCAGTGAGCAGAGGAAAGTGATGGAAGCAAAACACACAATTAACCCCAGGGAAGGGGGAAGTGGCATTAATTTCAGTCTCGTAGGTAGCAGCCATTGAAGTCAGTGTGAAACTTTGAGGGCTTATCTGTGTTATTGGATGAGGGTGACCCCTGTTTCTGTTGTATTAACCTCGAACCTGAAAGTGTGGGAAAGCAGCAAGATGTGTTTTATAGCTGCAACTCCATTCCTTACCTTCCCACTCCAAAGAATATTAATTTGAACTGATTGAAGTTTTGGTTTTTTATTCAAAGCCAACGTGTTTCTCTCAGAATACTTCATATTTTAAAGTTAGTCAAATATGTAAATGTTTGAAATCATTTGTTTGTTGTCCAAAAATGTTTGAGAAATTCAGTGCAACCTTTCAGTGTCTCAGATATTTTCTCCCCAAAGTTACCAGTGTGTGCAAAAATCAGGAAGTCACAGCTAGTTTTGTGGAGTTCTTGATATGAATAAAGTCTCAACTTAATATTTTAAATAATTTTGGACTCTTAGGATTTGATTAATTAGTGCAAATTTTTTCTTATTTGTGTCTGTTAAAGATTGCTTCTAATATTTTAACTTTTAAGTGGTTAGAAATTTATTTATTTATCTTATTTGAATTTTTAATTGCTTTAATAATTGTGATTTTAATAAGGACTTGGCAACAGGATTAGAGACAATTAATACTTGACAGATGGGTGTCACAGTGATCAGTATGCAAAAAATACCTGGGTAGATATAGAGAATCTTGTCACATTTAAGCTTCTGTACAGCCTCACTTTGCATAAACAGATAGTAAACATGAGAAATCTTACAGGAAGTTTGCTGAGGCAAGACATTATTCCTTGCCAAGAAGCACCATTGATATTTCATAATTACAGTACCAAGCTTGGTTATGTCACATTGTGGGAGACATTTTGTCATCATCCTCGTCATTCCTATTAATGTGTCTCTGCATGCAGGATAAAATAGAAAGTTTTAGCTCTAACTGGTTTTGATCTGACACCGTTTTTGCAGGATATAAATTAATTTTGTATTCCTGTTCTATCTGTTCTCAACACTCCCAAACAGCCAGGCAGTAACAGCAATGCTCTTGGCTTCCTTTTTACTTAAAGAAACTGTACAGTGTTTTCTTCTGCCACCTCAATGTTGTGAAGACCTTCCCCTGAGTTTTGGGAGAAAAGGATTGTTATTCCAGTAATTGGGTAGTCTATGACAACTTGCTGTAATTTCTTTATTAATAATGTTTCTTAATATGGAAAAATGACATCTTGGTGTGTTTGAATTCAGCTGCCCTGACAAAGCTAATTGCTCCTTAAGATGCCATCCTGGGATGTGCTGGGAGTGTGAAAAAGAACAACTGCTGACTTCAGTAACTTATTTTCCCAGCAATTTAACATTTTTCACATAATTAGCTCTGGTGTTCTTCTTGGATTAACAGATCCACTAATATTGTGCTTTAAAAGCTGCAAAGTGGGAAGAACAGAATGCAAAGCATATTCAAGGGGTGCGAGCTCATTACGCTGCCAGGTTGGGTAAGTACAACACTGTTACCCTTTAACCTCCACAAATGCTTAAATACATTTCAAATACAGCTTTGATCATGGATTGTAAGTTTACAGATTTGTAGTTTACTTCAATAACAGGGTAACCACCTGAAATTAGCCTGAGTTTTGATTGCAGCAGGATTATTTTTAAAGAGAGATTATAATTTGTCTGTATCTTCCACTTTATTAACTCAAAATCTAAGGAGAGCAAGGAGGGAACATCTCATAAATACACACACAAATTGATATAGATATAGATATAGATATAGATATAGATATAGATATAGATATAGATATAGATATAGATATAGATATAGATAT